>VYZP01033841.1:0-26599 GCA_013400635.1 Hypocryptadius cinnamomeus
AAGCTAAGAGCTTGGGTGCTACAAATAGTGTCTACTTGATATGTCTGGTCTACTACTAATATGCCATACAAAAAGGAGTGTAAGGACATAGAACAATGCAAGGAATGAAGGCTTCAGTTTTGGCCCAATAAAGGCCAGCCATAATGCTGGCTGCCACCTGAGCTGTCCGGTGGTTGGCACCAGCCAGCTTCCTACTGCCTGCACTGGAAAAGGTCCCAATGAGCTGCCTGGGACTGTGTGGTGGCTGAGGAACTGAGTCAGGCATCCACATCCCTCTTCATATTGTGTGACAGTCATCCCTGGAGAAGAAGGATGTGTGAAAGGAGGTTATCATGATGGTTAGGAGCAATATGCACAATGACGGTGTCTTGAGCATTTTCCAAGACAATAGGAAGAGCAGACGCCACCCCTCCACTGCCAACTCTGTTCTGGCTTTTCATTCTCTGAATGGATAACATCAGAAACAAGAATAAGATCTGGGCCTGAACTTGGGTTTCTTCCTTTGCTCCTCTTCACTCATGTGACAGCAATGCTGGAAGAGAATAAGGACCAATTACCAGTGAGGGGAGGGATGAGGCTTCTAATGGGAACTGGTGCGAGATGGCATGGGGCTGGGATGCCATGGGTGATAGGTGACTGTATCTCAGGAAGTGAGAAGCATTGGGATCTTGTACTTTTGGAAAATGGAGAGATATGAGAAGAGGAAGGAAATATCAGGAGTTATTTTGCTCTAGTACTTTGTGCAGAAAAAAGCCACTTTTGGCTGTGCAACTAAGGAACCTTGGACTGGCTCTTTGCTCTGCAGGACGTACAGACAGAGTCTTTCATACTCTACACAGTAACCCAAACAGCAAATGCAGACCAAACTCTGACTCTACAGCTTATGGCTTAATTCTGTATGATGTTGAATATCACAAGCTTCTCTGGGGTTGTGGATCTTAGGAGGAACCTCAGTGTGTCACAGTCTTGCAGTGCTGAGGGAAGCTACTGAGGCTGCTAGTACAAAGCAACATGAGAACTGGGAAAGTGAACTGAATGGGATCCATGAGACCCAGATGTACTCCATGTGGCTACTGAATTCCTGAATGTGGGTGTGAAAATCCCTTCCCCTTCAAGTGCTTCTTTTTACCTATTCCTGTGATGATCAGAAAAGTGTCCACCTCCATCAGAAAGCTATTTGGGAACCATAATGATCAAAGAAAAGGCAAAGCATTTCATTGAGTTTTCTCAGGGCCTTTGTGCTAAATGTATTTTAAATTATTCCAGTGTCAGAGTCAGCCATAAAATTAATACATTAAGGATACAGTCTGAGAGGTGTGACTGCCAAAGTCACTGTGTGGCACTGGGCAGAGTCTCTTCCATGTCCTTCCTAATAGAAAACAGTGGTAATAATATCTCAGTGAGTAGCTGTAGGGTATGATGTTAATGATTATACGCTGTTTTGAAAGTTCAGGCTTGCCATAAAAGTGCTGATATGGGGGTCTGGGTACATGTGAAATGAAGTCATGCTCTCAGTCTCACTGTTGGAGGGGAACAATAAAAAATTGCCCAGAGGTCATTAGCAGTTTCTGAAGGAAAGACAAAGGCTGCCAAAAAAGCTGCCCTATTCCTTTGGCTCTGCCAGGTTAGGGTCTGGTGGTGAAGCTGCTACCTGGAAATACTTCTATTAAATGTGCTTGCACTACTCACATTTGGCAAACACATGTTTTTCCACTCCCTTTTACACAGCACAAAGTTCATTTGGAAAGTAGTAGAAAATAGTTAAAAGGAAATCCCTTCTCTGGAAGAGAATGCCCTTGCTAAACTTGTGCTCCCAACATGCAGGTCAGGGACCTTAGTTTTCAGAAGCAATGTAGGTCAGTATAATGTAGGGATCATGCCATATATCCCTTACCTGTCCTCTCAGATAAGCATGTTATTTTTTCCCAGATGAAAATGCTAGACTAAAATTTGGCAAGAAGACAAAACAACCATACACAGGCTGGTAATGATGATATCATTGGGTGTCCTGTAGCTCTGAGTTATTAACAGCAGCACAAAATTCATTAGCATGTCAAAGCACCACAGCCCAGAATGCACACAGGCCGGCATAAAGAATTAGGGCATGAAAGACAGCTTATGTGGAGAGTCACTGACAATGAAAAAAAGAGAATATTGTGCTTGAGGCAATTCTCATTCATCAGAGTCTTGTCAGCATGGTTAGAGACTACAGAATAAATGTGTCTAACCACGTTTTGTTTGGCCACACTAGAAAGCAAAGGTTATGAGGGTATCCTGCAGTTTTTTCTATTCAGCAGATGCAGATATGTATAGAATCCTTTTCTATTCCTCATCAGCAATTTCCTTTCTGATGTATAGTACCTGATGCCATAACATAAAAGAGAATATATAGCAATCAGTCTATTTTCTGTCTCTCTAGATTGATGTATTTATACTCTCAGGCAATGTAAATGACTGCAGGCTCCCCAAAATCATCAGGGTAATGTTGATTTAGAATGTTAGGTCTCCAGACCAAAGCCACGTGTGGTCATGCTGCAATCTGCCAAGGTATTGCAAGCTGATGCAATAATTGTGCAGGTGATTTCGATAATACTCCTCTCCTGTAGATACTGGTGGTGATAATTAACCAGACAACAGTCCCTCTGAGTTACTGATCTATCAAGGGTCATTTCAGTGGTGAGGTATGCTTAGGTGCTGTATGTTTTCCAGGCAAGACACAAAACTGGTTTTGCATTTATCATAACTGTTCCATGAGGAAGTGTAATGCTAATGAAATCTGGTGTACTACTTAGATCCCAAACTGGAAAATTGCCACTCTGCCTATTTGAAGGTTTGTTTGCTTCCTGTGCACTGTTCTCCCATCAAGGGTTGAGAACAGGGTCTATCCTTCTTCAAAACTTGCTAAGTACCTCTAAATTCAGGTTGCATGACTTTGGCAGCACTACCATTTTCATCTGTGCTGGGTAGCATGAAGTGAGAGATTGTTTTGCTGACGTTAATGTTCAGTAAAACTGGAGCAGCCCAGTATGAAAAATGAATATTAGTTAAGTAGCAGGTGTTAGGTATGAGTAATGAAAGAAATGTGGGAGGCAAACTTTGCCCACTCACTTTGTGTAATACTTGTATCTTTCCAAAGAATGGCCTCTTTGTACAGGCACAAGCCTTGCATTCATTTCCTGCTCTGATCTTATCTAGAGAATTTCAGTGACCCTGATATGCCATTAAATTTGGGTACCTATACACTGAACTACTCCTTCCGTTTTTATTCATGTCTTGGAATTACTGGTCATCCCACTTTTCTCCTCCACAGACAGATCAACACCCTGTAATATCCTTGGGCTGCTTTTGTGTGTAAGTCACAAGACAAAGCAAATGTGATCTGGTAATAGCAGTCAGGGCTTTGAAATGGAGCACAGTGTAATGTGATCACACGTGTAGCCAGACGTGCACTGCTCTCAGCCTGCAGCAGCCTCAGAGGTTTGCTGTTTTAAAGATACAAAGGCTGTCTGTCTATGGCCTACCTATAATCTATAGGCTAAATACCATCTGTCTGTAGTCCACCATGCAATGCTTCTAATTTACTTCTGCAATATGGATTTCCCCACAAAGTAGGGCCATGGTTCTCAGCTCTTTGGGTAGATGTGCCAAGAAAGAAATAGTCCAGACCTTTTTAGTATCAGTGTATTCTGTTAGATACACCATTATCCAGGGCTTTGAGTATCTCCAAGAATGGGGACTTCTCTGGGCAACCAATTTTAATGTTTAGCTACTCTACACTAAAAAAAGAAGGTTTTGTGTGTTTAAATGAAATTTCCTGTATTCTCAAGCTCTCATCTCTTACATGAACTATTTTTTCTTAGACAATGTCTTTCCCTTTGACTTAGCTAACATGAATTTTGACAATTTTCTAAATATCACAAGAAGCATGGTCTTGTGATATTGATCACAAGATAGATACCTGTTTTCCTGTCCTCAATAAATCCCTGTTAAATTGAATATGTGGGGGTAATCTGATGTACTGCAGTCAAATTAATTTCTGCCATGATACCTCAGGTTTAGCCATAGATATGACTCTCTGCTTTCTCTAATTTAGATCAATGCACTTATACAACACCATTCTCTCAATTATAATGACATGTTATGTTTAAAAACACATGGTAAAATGTCCTATTTACTTATAATTTTAATATTAGTTCATGTTTCTTTTATTCCCTTGCTAAGTGTTGTAGATGTTATTTTAATTTCTTTATTTGGCTCCTACATATATTTAAAGGGGTATTTGCATTCCAATGGGTAAAACTCAAAACTGCTTTTCAGACATCTGTCTTTCAGACCATGTTTTTAACAGACCTTACTCTGAAAAACAAAAATAAAATAAACATCCAATCTGAATATTCTCATAGAGAATCACAATAATGTTTTATTATTTTTAAAAGTGTGTTTTATAATATATAGATTTAAAGCGCTGCTAAAAATGTCAGAAGAAGAAAACTTCAAAGTACTTAATGGTTTTGACTGACAGAAATGAAAAACTGCTGGCTTCAATGACAGAAAAGACAAACTTCAAAGTGGATAGTGATCTTCAAAAGCCAGATGCTCCCAATGTACCTGGTCTGCAAATGAAGAGAATAGATATCTTTCCTTGATTGTCAACCTCTCTCTTTTATAAGCACTAAATTGTCTTAGAAGCAAAAGTAATAAAAGAAAAAGCACCAGACATGACAAAATACCATAAATGGAATTTTTTATTCAATAATTTCCAAACAAATGTTAACAATATTTAAAGCAATATTTTTCACCTGTTAGGCACAAAATATCAACTGCTCACATGAGCTGTAGCAGCTTCCACTATTAACTAAAATCATGAATGTACCCATCAATACTCCTGGTCACAGGCTCATGTTTTTCAAGCCAAAGAGCAGGGAGTCAGATGCTGCAGCTTTCTCTTAGGAGTCTTTCATGCTTCCATGTAGATGGTGCCTGGCACACACTGCTGCAGTCCCACACATCCATCCATCTATCAATCCATCCATCCATCCATCCATCCATCCATCCATCCATCCATCCATCGCTCTGATCTGCAAGCAGAGCCTTCTCTCCCTCGTTCAAAGAGATCTTCTGCTATGATCAGCAGTAAGCAGTGAAATGCCTCCATTGCTCTGGAAAGGTAGTGAGAGATGGAATAGACATGTTGCAGGAAATGTGCCCTTTGCAATTTTTATAAGAACACATTTCTGTTAAAGAATCACATCCCAAGAAAGATGATTAGTTTTAAGGCATGGACTTCCTCTTGATCCCAGGAGCTGTCTGGATTAGCAAATTCAACAGGGCCTGGAAACTGGCTTGAGCTCTGTGACTTCCATACCATTTAGTTGTCAGTTGTTGGCCCTTTTTCCATATTTTGCTAGCAAACATCTGCTCAGTGTGGCAATATTCAGCTGACCCTAGCATGGCTGTCATTCCCTCAGGGAAGCTGGTAGGTTTCTGTGTACTGTAAGCTTCTGCCTACTGTATGTGCCAACTGTTTGTGATAAATCTGTGAGAGGAAAGAACATGGGATGATTGGTGTGGCCTCGACTTTTTTTGTCTCTAATCTGCATTCACTGCTGGAGGAGGAGCAGGAGAAGGTGCAGGGCAGAGAGGCAGCTTCCTCTTGAACTGCAGCAAGATATAATTGCTTTCTATAAAACTGACAGGAGAGAGGAGAGCTATCTGACCTGAGGGATAATGTTGGCAAAAATCTATGAGAGTATTAACTGCAGGAAATTATAAGATTATTTTTATCTGCCAGGGCAGTCTGACTCTAGAGGAGTCTTTCTAGAAGTCATGAGGGCAAAAACCCAAACAAGTTCTATGACTAAACTTCATTAAAAATTCTCACACTGTCATGGTTTCCTGTTACAATTGAGAACTGGACATGGTCTCAGCAGTTCCCTTTAATCCTGTGTTGAGCAAATGCAGAATGAGTCTATGCAGTCATTGCATGATCCCTGTAAGTTTATTAATCTGAATGACTGGTGCCCATGACCTTCACATTTGCCTTCTCACAAGGCTGCAGTTGGAAGTTGCTCCGTGTTCTCTTGTTCTCTTCAAGAACATCTTGCAGAGACACACTGTGCCTTCTTTCAGGGAAAGTTTATAGATGTTCTTTCTTTTTACTTGTTAAGATCACAGTGAGAAATGTTATAAATAGCTTAAACTTGTGAAATTTGTTCAGAGAGCTTTGATAGCAACTTCTTTGTGGAGCAAGGCTACCAGATGAAAGCTCTCAGATCTTGCTTGTTTGCTGAGGTGGTAAAGTGAGGAGATTTCATGGGAAATGTAAGACCACTTTAGAAAGGGGCAGTTTTAACACAACATAGATCCAGGGAGTTGTAGATTCCAGCTTCTTATAAGAATTGCTATGTTTCTGTCCCAGAGAGTCTAAAAAGAGTGTCTGGTGCATAGAGACAGGTTTGGAAATGGCAGAGAGTAACTCAATACTAAGTTAGTGCCCATCACAGTGACCTACGCTCCTGGCTCTGTGTAGGTGTGGAAATGCCAGTGGGAGGATAGCAAAGGTTTTTGTGCCCGCCTCAAGAATCGAATAAAAATCTTCCACTTTTGATGCTTTAAAAATGCTTGGCTTGCCCTATGACACTGAGTGCATTATATGAAAAGGTTTTCCTTCAGGAACACACTCACACTCCACCCACAAATTTTTTCGCAGTTCAGAAGCTACAGTGCAGATAGATTTATGTATATAGTGCTCATTATTCTGTTTGCATTTTATGATAGGGAAGCAGCATGGGAACACTTTTGGAAAAAGTCGCTCTTCAAGACTTCTTTAGCATGGGTCCTTTGCAAAGGGCACAGTCCTTCAGGAATGGGCTGCTCCAGTGGGTCCCACTGTGGAGCCACAGGTCCTGCCAGGAGCCTCTTGCACCATGGGCTCTCTGTGGACTGCAGTGTGAGTATCTTCATCACCCTGGTTCTCCATGGGCTGCAGGGGTACAGCCTGCTCCACCATGGTCTTCTCCACAGCCTGCAGGGGAATCTGCTTTGGTACCTGATGTGCTTCCTCCTTCTTCACTGATCTAAGTGTCTACAGGGGCTTGTTTCTCTCATATTTTTCTCACACCTCCCTCTCACAGCTCCTACACAGCATTTTTTACTTTTTCTTAAATATATTATCAAAGTGTTGCTAATGGACTCAACTTTTGCCAGCAGTGGGTCTATCTTGGGGCCTGATGCAACTAGTTCTGTCCATCATGGGGACAGCTTTTGGTCTTCTCTTATCACAGAAGTCATCCTTGTAGCTTTCCTGCGACTAAAACCTTGCCACTTACACCAAATAAAAACTGCTCCTACAGGGATGTATTTCAAATATACAAAATCTGAACGTGATAAAGATTGTTCTCAAAAAAGTGTGATTCTTTGCATTGCTTACAGAAGGATTCTGGACACTAAAATTGTCCAAGGGCTGCCAGGATGAGCAGGATCTTCAGGTCTTCTGATGTGGCAGGGAGGAAGTGCCATACAAAATTGTGACTCCCCAGCCTAAACAGTGTTTGAAAGGCACTGTTTGCTGTCCCACACCCTGGGATCTCAGCACACTGATAGAATCACAAAATATCCTGAGTTGGAAGGGATCCACAAGGATCAATGAAGTGCAGCTCCTAAACGGCACCATCTCCAAAAATCACACCATGTGCCTGAGAGCAGTGTCCAAATGCTCCTTGAACTCTGTCAGGCTGGTGCTGTGCTCACTTCCCTGGGGAGCCTGTTCCCATGGCCAACCACCCTCTGGGTGAAGAACCTTTTCCAGATATCCAACCTAAACCTCCCCTGACTCAGCTTCATGCCATTTCCTAGGGTCCTGTCACCAGAGAGGAGAAACGAGTACCTGCTCCTCTGCTTCCCCTTTTGAGGCAGTTGTAGGCTGCAATGAGGTCTTCTCTCAGTCTCATCTTCTCCAGGCTAAACAAGCCAAATTACCTCAGCCCCTCCATGTATGGCTTCCCCTCCAGACCCTGCACTGTCCTTGCAGCCCTCCTTTGGGTGCTCTCTGATAGCTTTTTATCTCTTTATGCTGTGGCACCCAGAACTGCCCCCAGCCCTTGAGGTGAGGCCACCCCAGAGCAGAGCAGAGCAGAGCGGAGCGGAGCAGAGCAGGACAATTTCCTCCCTTGCCCAGCTGCCAATGCTGTGCCTGATGCCCCCCAGGACACAGGTGCTCCTCCTGACTGCCAGGGCACTGCTGAGTCTTGTTCAGGTTGCCATTGACCAGGACCCTGATCTTCTCTCCATGGCTGTGATGTAGAGTTATGATGTGCAGCTCTAACATGCTGGATTCTGTTCTTCCTGAGCAGTAGCAGCATCTGTGTACCAAGCTTCCTAAAGGCAGTCTTTCAGAGCAGAGTTTGTGGAAGATGCTTCAGTTCTCCATGGGTCAAATTCCTTATCTGTGCATTTGTGAGTGCAAGAGGAAATTTGGGAATGTTTAAATGAGTTCCTAGAATGAAAGCTGCTACACAGACAAAGGCTGAAGTTTAAATTCCCCACAGCAGGCATTACTGCTTATTTGTAAAATGATGCCCAGTGTGAGCATTCTTCAGTAATAATAGCACTGACAATGAAAAATATACTTTAAAGTCTGTCAGTCTTATAATTCAGTTCACCTTGTGGCAGCAGATTTCCAGTTTGAGCTGTGAACCTGCAAGTTGCTTTGCACAGATCTCTTATGCAGAAAGAGTGGTTTGCAAGTCTGGGGCCGTATATACTTAAAAATGAGGGAACAGGTTTTGACAAAATTTGAAATATATTGGTCATTTTTCATGGGTCTCAGCATAACTTAAATAGTAAGTAGTATTGAAAAAGTACTACTAGCTGGAGAAATTACATGGAGCTAGTTCTCATTTGTATGGAAGGGAAAGGGAAACATACAAAACAAGTACGGCTTTTTTGCCATATAGATATATATATATTTTGAAATAATATATTCCACTGAAAACTGCAACTTTGTAAGTGAAGCACAGCTAGAATGAAATCTCCTTTAAAGTAGGCCCTTCGCAGGACAGAAAAAATTTTTCCCTTCCTGTGTGTTTGCTTGGGATAGATTGACTCCTCAAAAGACTGTTGACACCATTTCCAATTAAAAAATAATCTCTCATTTCCCATCCCTAAGGGATTAATAGGGATGTAGCCTAGCTCCACATATCAGTGCATTACATATCAGCCCTGGCAGTAGAGAGAGGGTAAAAGATCAGGCTTTTAACCTGCCTCTGAGTAGTTCTTGGTGAGTCCCCTTGACTACAGGCATGAGGCAGCTGCCCATTGTGGAACACCCTTCCTGTGTGTCCACTGCAAGCAGAGGCTGGCAGTTGCAGTCTGGGGATGCTGGTGCTCAGGGGAACACAGCTTTGGGGACAGTGCTCTCTGCATCCCTCCTTGTCCTCTCACCATGCTGGGGACAAGGGCTGGGGTTCCACCCGTCCACAGGGGAATGTCCACAAAACTCCAAAGGGTTTGATTCAGGCACAAGACAGTGCCTTTTGTTATTTGGTTTGTTGCCTTGCTTGGGGGTGGTATTTTTTTAATTCCTTGTGGCTGCTCCAGGAACCAGCTTTGCAACCTGGAAATGCTGGGAAAGATAAGACCTTGGTTTCTTTCCTTAAGTAGAATTTTTAAAAACCTGTGGGGGGGGGGAAAAAAAAAAAAAAGGGGGAGAAATAGGTACCTGTGTNAAAAAGGTGGAGAAATAGGTACCTGTGTGCATGCAGGGACAGAGGTTATGGGGCACAGGGGGGGAGGGAGCCCATGACAAGGTGGTGGGTGGCAGGTGCACAGGGAGGGGCTGCCCTGCCCATGCTGCTGTGCTGCAGCACAAAGGCTCCGCCAGGAGCCCGCCGGTGGAGTGGGTGGCCATGGAAACCCTTCAGCAGCGCTGCCAGCCTGAAAGCCAGAAACCCTACCCCATCACCGGGGCCACCAGCGAGTTGCTGGGGTTACTGGGGGGCACCAGTGGGAGGGAGGGCCCCAGGCCTGCCAGGAGCCCCAGGCTGCCCTCTTGATGCATGGCTTGATCAGCCTGAGGAAATGCCTCGAAGCAGCCGAGTGATTTTCTGAGTTAACAGAGTTTCCTTTGACCTTGGGTTTAAAACGTCCGACTCCTTTCCAGGATGCTAATGAGGAAACACTGAAGGAATAAACACTAAAGGAGGGGGAAGGGCTTCTTTTGGCCGGTGTTACTCTGGCACAGACTGGATGTCCTGCAGTAGATATTAATAGTTAACAGGCGGGTCCCTAAGCACCAAAAGACCCAGGGAAAAGCTGCCATGCTCCTGTGTGAAACTGGGATATTTCTTCTCCTTAAAGAGACTTGTTAAAACTGCCTTAGAATAACTCAAGCTTGACAAAGTGGAACTAATTTGCCTTCATGTTCCCGATCTTAAAAACAACTTTGAAATCAGAAGGATTTTTGAGGCTATGATATTCATTAAAAAGAGTAAAACATAAACCTGGATTTTAAGGAATTAAGTGTAATATAAGAAGTTGTAACTCTGCAGTCTGTGAGATGTTGAAACATCTGCTAGAAAAGCAAAGGATGCAGGCCACCTCTCTGACAAGGGTGAAGGTCATCCCTCTTCTCAAGTGGGCAGCAGAATCTTTGAATAAGAGACTGTCTCTTATATAACCATACTCTTCCAAACTCCTCAGTGTTTCCTATCCTGCTTTGATTTTTAATGACGTATTAAGGACTAGGTATAATTTCAGGTCTCTACCTCTTTAAACACCACTGTTAATATCAGTTCTACTCTCTTCATTCCAGTTGTTTAATCTTTCTTTCTTCTTCTTTTTTTTTTTTTTTTTCTTTGAGGACAACAATTTCAGAAGATAATTATTTTTATTTCCTTGGTTGATGCTATTCTGTTTTAGCCCTTTTTTACCCAAATGGAGCAGAACTGGTAGTTTCACTCTACACAATTAGTGTGAGTTTCAGTGATCAAAAATAAATCTTGTCATCATTATTTATTCCTACACCAGGAAAGGGTATGTCAAATCTACAGAATCAGTTCAGCATTTGGCTCACCAAGACCAGATCCCAACCAAATCAACCTTTTACCCACTACTGAAAACATGCTAAGATAACCTTATTTTAATATAATTGAAAGCATCCAACCTGTTTTCTAAATAAACTGGTATTCTACATTCCTTTCATGAACCATGTCATTATTACATATTTGTGTTGTAGCTTTTAAAGACTTCAGAAAACTCTGAGAACTCTGTTAGTGTCTGAGAACTCTGTTAGTGTCTGAGGACTCTGTTAGTGTCTTCTTGTGCACAAAGGTACTGCATGAGAAACAGTTTGTAGCTGGTCCCTGTTCCTAAGACCTACAGATTTGTGCAGGTAAAGTGCAGGAGATAAAACAGGTACAGAGAATTGAAATGAGATGACCCAGCCTTGGATGATCCAGCAGATAAGTAATGAAATTCAAGTCTCATTACATGCAGGTCTGTACATTCCTGGTACATTATACCTATCCCAGTTCCTTAATAACAGTGTGGCTTCAGTTCAAATCTTTCTCTCAGCATACTTTTTGTCTGAAGTTACTTGAAAAATACCTGATTGAAGCTTTAAGATGGAAACATCACATTAAGCACTGTCTGGGCTGATTTTAACCTTTTCATGCAGGACCATGGTGTCACAGCTGCACATACTATTATGTGAGGATTGTTTTCCCCTGGAGAAACGTGTCTAATAACATACCATGTCTTCTTTTTCCTATAGGTTTCCTATTAGGTGACCTATAGGTCCTAATTTCTGCTGCTACAGAAATGAGCAGGAATTTCCCCACTGATTTCAAAAGATTTAAAAATACTAAACAAAAGCCAAATCATGGAAGAGTTAGTGTGCCCTCAGCATGCACATGGAAAAAAGCAAAGAAGTCGTAGGCACACAGCATTAGATCCAGTTGTCAGCACTAAATTTGAGGATTTACCTTGGCTTCCACCACCACACAGTGCAGCACTGACCCTTAGGAATTTAGCGTTAGTGCAGGGGGGTAACATCATTGTAGCATCCCTTTACACTGCAAAGGAAGGGACAGAAATTTGTTCAACACTGGCTGAGAAGGTTTACTGGGTTCAGGTGAACTTTCATTCTCATTATGAATGATTGAAGGAGGATCTTCACTATCAGATCTCAGGGGTACAAAGCACTAAGGCATGTGGACTGGGGTTGAAGTAATCAGGAGGAAGTCGGGTTGGGGTGGAGTTTTTTGCACTCTCTTAAGCCATTAGCACATTCCGTGACCCAAAAACAATTTTCTGATCTGTCACTGTCTGGAGAGAACCTCTGGCTATTGGAATGACGAGGCCCTCCTACCACTTACCTGTTTAATTTAAGCTTTTACAAATTTCTTAGGTGACTTTGACAGAAGTATCTCTTCCATGCTTGCAATTTATACCAAGGTTTTGAAAAAAGGATTAATGAGCAATTGCTGGTTTTTTAAAAATGTAATTGTAATGTAGATGTTGATAAACCAAAGAGGAGAAGCTTTTGCAGATTATTGCAAGAAATATTGTGATCTATTAGAATTTACAACAATTGTCAGGCACACAATAAAACAACTCCTTATTGGTTATTAATTCTTGGAAAAAAAGAACTGTAATGCCTAAGGTGCTCAGTAGGTTGTTTTCCAGAATAAAACCAGAAGTATTCTTTTCAGCTGATTAAAACAGATTTCTGAGGAGGAATTAAATCTACAAGGAGGTTTGGAAGTGAAAGTTTCCCTCTGAATTAAAGCATGATAGCTTTCAGGAATAACAAATACTTAATTAACATGGGATGGATGCCAGAGGCAGTTATTTTTAAAATAAACTTGAAAGCAATCGCAGGAATTCTCTGAAACAAAGCTTTTCTGTTGCCATTTTCTGAGAACATTATCTCATTGGCCTTTTTGGTAGGCTAGCATCACAGGGGCATCATTCTAATTGTCATTTAATAGAAGTTGTATTTTATTTCATTCTAAATCACTTCCATGAATCTCTCATCACCTAAGCCTGGCATTAAAGAGAATTCAAAATCAAACAAGTTACTCAAGAAAAAATTGTCCTTTGACAGAACTGGGGCTTTCAATGCATTTTAATTTTCTGCAGACTGCATGATGTGGAGAACGGGGCTTCTGTGTATTGACAGCTGATTTCTTATCAAACAATTTGCACAATAGTTGATGTAAAGGTTCAGGGTGAATCTTCACATTTAGTATATGTAGTGATAAATGAATTTACATTTGCAAATACTGCAGAAGACAGAGAGATAATGATAGAATAATGCCTTTGTAAAAATCAGATTTTCTCTTTTAATTGTGGCAAGTACAAGTAGACAAACAGTTCTTGCTCTTCATAGTGGTCATGCTAGAGCAGCCCCTTATGGCCAGGAGCACCTGGAACCCATTTCTCAGCTGAACTGTTCTAACCATTGGACAGGGTGGCAGGACCACTGCTCAGCCAAAGAGGGTTGAGCACATGCAGCTTTTTAGGTAGTGGAAAACCTCCCTGTTTTTCTTTGAACAACAGGAACTCTTTGGCATCTATACTTTTAAGGAAGAGGATTTCAGATCATATCACAAAGGCTGTGTTCAGGAATACAAAGAACTTAATACTCTTACTGTAGTTTTAGAGGCTTCTGCTTTTTTCTTATCTACTTAAGTCAACTACCTATTAAAGAAGGCAGTTAAAATGTTGTGTTTATCAGGATAGTAATAATTTTATTGTCTTCTAAGTAGCTGCTTAGTTTTTACGAATTTGATTGTTTAGCATACTTTTTATTAAATACATAAGCTATAAATTAAACATATGCTGGTTTAAAATACACCTATAAAATGAATACATTTTATTCAATATAATGCAATATTTTACTATGACATATTTAGCATATAATTTTTCAAGAAAAACGTTACATACTTTTAATGTGATATGCTTATCTCTTCATCTTCAGCATTCTTTTGAAAATAAGCATTAATTAACATTTGCATTGATCTCTATATCTGCACAGATGACAGAAGAGATATTCAGCCAGTGGGATCAGAATCTGACCTACAACAATCAGGTCGGTTGCTGTTAGCTTAAGAATTTAGTTTTCTTTTTATCAGTTTTATAATGTTCATGTAAGGTAGCTTTGAGCACAGACTCATATATTTAATTTTAATTTGACAAGCAAATTTTCACACAGTTTTTGTTATGAATTTTAATTTCTGTAAGCCAGGTGTAAATAGGATTCGTAAGTCTGAATGACAGATTTCTCTGATGAGATGTCTATAATCCTTTTACCTTGGAATATATTAACATTGGTTTGATTATAATGTGTGAATACATATCATTATGAGACATCTCTGCTTCACTAACAGGCACAATTATTTGGCTTTCTATTCATGTGTATCACGTAATACTGGTAATGATTTTCAGTCCCTTATTCCTCATTACAACACACTCTTTTTACTCCATATCTTAATATGCCAATGTTAGTACAATGTGATCTCTTTAGTGTGAAGCGATTCAAAGGGAACTGAATAAATTTCAAATATATTCACATAAAACACATGTAATCTTTTCTTAGATTTATATGGCTGCTACTCATACCAGACACATCTAAAAATCTGGACTTAAGGGTAGCTGCCTTTGATGTGTCTAACCCATCCATGGGTAGAACTAGAAGATTTTGATCTAGCTCACTTCCAGCAATTTTGATATCCACTAATATTTAGGATCAAGCCTGTGGATGCAGTCAACTAACTTAATCACATGCACTGCCCTTTCTTATTCTGGTTACCTTTTGCAACTCTTCCTTAATGTAATAACTTCATATATTTAGGAAAAGTCACACATTTTGTATTGCGGCATCTGCAGATCTTGTCTTTCCTTTGGGAATGTAACAGTATCCTTCTCCATCATTCTCCTTACCTTCAGAGAGACACCTGCAAGACTCCATCTCTCATGGGGTATGAAGGCAAATGGAAGAAAAAAATCTGTCTTCCTCACGTAGGCAGAAGTTATAAATACACCTCTCATTTTTTTCCTAAAACCTCTGAGGTGGACCAAGAGCGAGTCTCATACAACAGGAGGCAAAGCTGGTCTGTATTCTCACTTTTCACCTTCATTACTTCTTTATGCTTCTTTTGGAAGGAGGGGTGGGTATTGGTCTGTTACTTCCTTTTCTCTACCTTTGTGAAGCAGCTACCTGTCCTCCTCTAGAACTCTTTGGAGACTTGGCCATGTAAGTTTGTTGCAGATTCTTCACCCTTTGCAGGGCAATGATAGGGAGAAAAGGGGGCAGGAGTCACAGGGGACACAAAATCCAAGAGGATGCCAAGTTCCCACAAACCAGATGGCAGGCGATTTGTAACAGTTCTAGGTGGCAGGAGAGGCACCAAGACTGGTGCAGACCCCAGAAAGGCCGTTCTGATTATTAGAACAATAACAACGTTGAAAATTGGACTACGTGTTAAATTCTGTACACTCAGCTGAGAAGGGGGAAGAAAGACTTAGGCACCTTATTTTAGAAATGTAATTACCACTGACAGGTTAGTCAAGTATTGCATGTTTAGAATTGGAAAATATATGTTTGACAATACTGCATATCTACAGATATATATTTAAGCCCTTCAACATGAAAATTCTAAATAATGCTTGCAAAAACGTATTAGTAATTCATTCAAGTCAACTCAACAAAGCACAGCTAAGGCTGCAGGGTGGGAGTTCACAAGCAAGATGTTGAGCATTGTGTGTGGCCTTGTACCAATCACTGGGGGATCAATCCCACTCGTGACAGGCTGCCAGCCTAAGTAAGAAACATTGATCACTGCCCTCCAAATGCTCTGGGAGCCAATTTCCTACCCAGCTGGCAGACCACCCATCCAGTCTGTTTCTTGCCAGTTTGCTCAGGAGGAGCTGTGGGAATGAAGTGGTGTAACAGGCTGACCTCCCTCTTCTTTCAGTAAAAAGTAAAAAAGTAATGCCAGAGGCTCTGGTAATCGTGCCGTGCATGCAGCATGAAGGAAGAAGGGCTTTCTGGGGGTTTCCCTTGGGGCAGTGGGTGTAACTACTGAAAAATGCAGTAACATTCATATAATTTACATATGATTCCTCATATTGTGCTCTTCTTATGTTCATTTTTGTGTGACATCTAAGCCATGGAGTTTTCTTTACACAAACATGCACAGAAAGTTAAAATTAATCATGAAAATAAGTAGTGTTTCACAAGCGTTTATTCTGAATTTGCACTTAAATGGATGATTAAATTGGCATCCAACTAAGAAACAGAAAAAACCAAAGTGGCTTATGTAATTAACTGCTTGGGAAAATATTATTCAATTTTTCAGTGTTCAAGATCAATATAGAAAAAGTAAAAATCATATCCACAGAGCAACTTAAAATAATTTCTATATTTGAGAAAATTAATATTATTTGGGTACATTTTATAATATAAGAAGACTACTTAATTTTCTCTTCTGATTTTTTTTAAAGACAGGGTATATCATTAAATGCTATATAAAAGAAAAAAACCCCAGGCATTATTTTTTCTTTTCTTTAGTTGCGAAGGTCTGTGAGTAGTATCCTCTTAATTAATATGCTTATGGTGCATACCAGTGAGCTTTTAGTCTTTTGCTTAGGAACTTAATTTTACATCCTTGGAGTGTATCTTAGTTTACCTGACCTTCATTGTATAAGAAATAGTAAGAATGTATACCTTAGATTTCCCAAGTGATACAGATTCATTTTCATGAGCTCTGTGAACTATAAATCCATAAACAGCAAGACATATATTTCCTATCAAATGCATGCTTACGGGCACTCAATTGCTGATGAAGTTGCAATTAGGAATCTGACAGATGAGGGACTAATTCCCCAGAAACAGGATTTCTTCCTCCTTCTTTTTATGAACATAGCATATGGAGGAAACAGATATGAATATGCCAGATGAATAAATTAAGAAGTCTAGGATGAAATAGAACAGCTGGAAATGTAACTGGTGATAACTAAAGGCTAATTAGCTTCAATGAGCAATTTTCCACCTGGTTTTCTGTTAGCCATATAGAAAGAGGAGCTAGAGAAATTGCATGGTGTGCATTTTCATTCTGAAATTCGATATGAACTGCTGTTCTACCTACATGGTAATTGGAAAATGATTGTCTCTTGTGGATATAAATATTAATGTGACTGATTTGCAAAAATCCTTTCATTTTTTTCTAAGCCCTGACTTGGCTTTGTACATTCATCATCTTACTGGAGATGTGAGTAGTTCTTAATTTAATAGATTTTTGAAATGAAGAGTCTACTTCTAAGAGTATTTTTGAATGCTAAAGCTCTTCTTCTGATACTCCTCATCAGTTCTGACTAGTCTGGTATAGCCTGCTATAGCACTTCCCAATCAGCAGTTTCAGATTTTGTCCATAATCCCTGCAGCTTTTGACTATTGCTTAGAACATCATATGCAATGAATAATGCGGTGTTTTTTTCTGAAATAAGTAATTTAAGGAGTAGGAAAGGGACACTAGGTGCCCTACATAAAGCTTTTCACTTTATTGCACATATCCCTATTTATTACATTAAAAAAAAAAAACAACAACAACAAAACCCCAAAAAAGCCACATTGCTTTTCATACATATTTCTTTCCTTCTGTATTTAGGATCCTTTGGTCCTTCAGTTTGTTTGTCATCACGTAAGAGACTGGGTTCTCAATCCTCTCTTTTAAAGAGGATTGAGGCTATGAAAATTTGGGATGAAACATCCTCATATTACATTCAAAAATAAAAGTCAGGAGATGGACATAAAAATGAATGTCATCTTTCCTAAATTTAGCTGCTCAGAAGGGAGCTGCTGTACTTTTAGTGAAAAAAAAAAAAAGTATTAGTTTTAGTTCCTTTCTTGAGTTTTTCTCTTTTTACATGCTTCAGATTCCTGTCCTGTTGATAAGGATGGCTAGCTGTAATTAACCATGTAAGAGTGGAAGTTTGTGGAACAAACTAAGTAATACAAATGGAAGATGTGATGAGTCACCTTCTGCCTGTTTTTCTCCATTAACTATCAGAGGAGTCACTGAGAGGATGGTCAGTCACTGGAACAGGCTCTCCAGGGAAGTGGGCATGGCACCAATCCTGTCAGAGTACCAGGAGTGTCTGGATGACACCCTTAGTGATGAGTAGTAGGTAGTCCTGAGGAGCAGGGTGTTGGACTTGATGATCTTTATGGGTCCCTTTCAACCTGAGATATTTTATGATTGAAGGATTCTATGACCCTACATGACTAACTTAGGTTTAGGCAGTAACATTTAGAAATCTCAAGGTCAGGTTGGGTGAATCCCACCATGCACTGTCTAGGAAATCAGGGATATCTTTCTATTTGAAAAGAGTGAGCAGAGAGATAAGGCTGAGGTATTTCTTTCCAGTCTTGCATTGGATGCTTACTTTTGGCTTTAATGAAATACTGAAGTTTTGCTTCTAACTGAAGCAGAGTCTTCAGTTTTTACAAAATCAGGATGTTCCTAAGCATTGTCTTGCCCTTGGGACAGTAGAAAGTCCATTTGCTGAGATGCTTATAATTTACAAAGTGATTGTCTTTCCTTTGTACAAGTGGTTTCACTATAACTCATGTCACAGACATTTATTTTTTTTCCTGCATTCTTTTTTAAGGGAAACTGCCCTTAAGGACCAGTATTTAATGATCTCCTTAAGCTAAATGTCACTTTTACTCCCCTATAGCAACTGTTTGTACTTTGGGATCATGGATAGGAAAGGAAAAATATTGACATGGGAATTCATGATACTTATATGATCAAAGACACCTCCATCTACAAGACAAGTCAAAGGAACAATATAATTTTCATTACTTGCCACAACAAAGGCTTTTAAAAATAATGAAGCAGAGTTGTCTTTTTTAAAAGCAAAAAACCCCCCCAAGCCCCTGTAATTGTCAAAGGCATGGTATTCTGTTGCTTATTAATGAGACTTCTGTAGAACAAGTTCTTGCCAGGGTTGTTTTAAATCTTGACATTCTGATTAAATTTTAATTTTATTACAGTAATATATGAAAAACTGACTATAACAGTTAAAATATAATTTGTGCAATACTGTCAAATACAGGAAATGCATTTACTCCAATGCCTGTAAGAGATGTTACAAAATGTGGAAAAATAGCATGTAAACTATTAATAAATATTGCTGTAGTAGGAAGAGATGTGCCAAACCCAGCAGTAATGATAATAACAATCTCTGTATTTTGGAGAAACACGGCTATTTAAAAGATTGTTTGGCAGAAAATATGGGTAAAGACCTGTCATTGCTCTGACAGAAAATATGTCAGAAAATATAACTCTTTATAAAAAAAAACATAGAAACTTTGATACCTGAAATAGCTCAAACCCCAAAACCTGTACTTTTTGAGATGCTTATATTCTGAAAACTGCTGATGAACCATCTGATTATGGTAAAACAATTTTGAAAATAACTAAATGCTCTGCAGTTTAGGCATAAAAATAACTGGCTAAGGATATTTTGTTTTCTTTTATCCTCACCTCTTTGCTGATACAAAGCAGTGTGATCTGAGGGATAAAAGAGAAATGCAAAGTAACACTAAAATTAGCTATCATTTTTACAATGTGGGTGAAAACGTGTCAAGAAATATTCCTTTGTTGATTGTAGGTGTCTCAGAGTAAAAAAAGAAAGAAGAGCTGTTCCTGCCAGAGATGTTTTCCTAAATGTTTAAATTTTGTGATAGATTTTATTGATATGGATTTGTATGTGCAAGTGAGGTGCTTCTTTCTTTAACTCCTGATCATGAGGCAAAAATGTTGATGAGTTCCTTGCTCAGGTGATTGATGTGCATGCTGGAATGGGGGTTTCTGTGGAAAGCCATAGTTATTGCTGGGAGATGCCTTCTTTGGCTTCAGACTTTGAGGAACAAGGAGTCCCTCTACGTACTTTGGTTTTCAAGACCTCATGACAGCTGTCACTGGGGAAGCATAGCAGCAAACTGGTGAAGGAATTCATTAATGGGAAGAAAAATTTTAAAACCATGGCAAAGTTATAACTCTGAGACATATGAGTTGTATTTTCCTAAAAGTTATAACTGCAGGAAACCTCTGGGGCATTGTGGGGGCCGGGGCTCTCCAGGGTGGCAGGGCAGGGCCTGGCAGCTCTTCCGAAGTGTGAGCCAGAGCACTGCACTTCTCTGAGGGGAATGGACTCATGGCCCTGGGAATGTGGTGGGTGGGAAGTGGCCATGGGGGTCCTGCTGGGGCCTGGCAGCTCTCCCATAGCACCAGACACCTCTGAGGGGAAAGGACTCGCGGCCCTGGGAACATGGGTGGGTAGGAAGTGGCCATGGAGGTCCTGCTGGGGCCTGGCAGCTCTTTCATAGCGCCGGACACCTCTGAGGGGAAAGGACTCGTGGCCCCGGGAATGTGGGCAGGTAGGAAGTGGCTGTGGGTGTCCCACAGGGCCTGTTGGTGCCCACAGGTTCCCTGTCACCTTAGTGTAACCCCAGCATGAAGGAAGCAATTGGCCACAAAGAGCAGCAGTTTTTTTGGTGTTTGGTAAGTAGTTTTTATTTTATATCACGTTTCTTTTTTTAAATCACGGATTTTTTAAAGCAGGGTGTTGTTGAAGGTGTATCATCTATTGGTTAGGTGAAAAACAAAGGCAGAAGGTGTGCTGGTGATGGGGCTCTCCATTAATTAGGTCTATTGCTTTCAACACTGGAAAAATGGTGCTGTGTGTCACTGGGGAGAAGGAGAAGGAGAATGCCTGGCACCCCATTGTCCTGGTGAAGCTGATGCAGGGATAGAGGCCTGGAAATGGTGACTTGGCAGCATGGTTGGGTCTGTCAGCAAAGCCCAGGGAGCAGGAGGAAAACCATGGTCTTTGGCTGCTTCCTGCAGTGTTGATTTTCATGACTTTAAATGATTCTGAGTAACATGTTTCAGGAAGAACTTTCTAGCAGCTAGGTGTTCAGATGTATTTTGCACTATGAGAATATGTGAGAAATATGGTATGGGTTGTGGGGTAAAATTTCTGTAAAATAACGAGCTATTTTACAAAAAATCCCACTGCTGTTATTCTGACTTCTCTTGTTCAGGTAGAATGTTTCTTGTACAAGCAGCAAATGCAGCACATATGTTTGAGACTATATCTATGATGAGTGACAAATTCAAAACCCAGTTCTGATTCAAAAGAAGATCAACACCACATTGGGTACTGAACATTGTGTTTTTCTGCTCTTAAAGTTATCTGGCATGCAGCAGCATATATATGCATACGCAGTGAAAAATGCACAAGAATACATGTAACTACTTGTATTCATAACCAACCAACCTCTGCTTTGTCCATATGGTTGAGGCTATAAATGCAAGACAACTTGTGGAAAACATGTGAATACCATTTATTTCTTAAGCTAAATACAGTTGTGTTTGACTGGTGTATGTTTTGCCATCTCTTGACTCTCTTTGTACTTTTCATGCAAAGAGTGAGAACAGCCAGGCAAGAAGTAGTGTGTTTGAAATACAGGGATTTGTGTTCTCTCTGTACTCGGTATGGTATTTCTGCTTCTGCCTGAATGGGATGCTCAGTTTGAGAGACAGGTGGAGACTAAATGGGATTGAAGAGACTTAGGAGTGTTTAATATATTTCTACAGCTATTTGCCTGGCAAAGATGATGACGTTCAATTGCATGCTAATTCCTTTGCAAAGCCAATAAAAGAGCAGATTTTTTTCCTTACAGAAACTGACTTAGAAGTATAGCAGTGTAGACTCTTGTTGTGGGTTTTGCTTTTCTTTTCTTTTCTTTGTTTTTTAGTATCACATAAAACCTAAGTTACCGTGACCTTATTCTCCTCCACAGTTAAATGCAAGAGTAGAGAATTTTAAGGACAAGAGGTGAAGGATTACTCAGGAGGGTGCCAGAACTCCCATTTGAGTGTATGATTTGATGAAGAATAGAGTGAAGCAGAAGATGGGCAGTGGTGAGTAGTATTTTCTGTACTGGCAAAAGGGAGAATTTCCTTGGTGAAGTAAAAATGTCCTGAGAGATGACATCAGCTTGTGAAAAATATGTCCTCTCTGTCATTAAGATTGGTTGAAACATAACTCGCCTTTGACTGTAAAGAATTTAGAGAAAAGAGAAAAAAAATTGAATAAATTGATTTAGAGAAAATGTAAAGAATTAACCACAAATTGGTCATATTTGAAGCTGGTGAGAAAATTTTGACTTCTGTGGAACTGACTGTACAACTTATCTTGATTATAATGGAAACAAAGGTTTTTCAAATCTGTTTAAGAAAAGAATGTAATTTGCTTCTGGAATCAGTAGAGAGAACAAAATAAAGCACAATTAAGAGATGAAATCTGTATCTTCTGCAATGATAAACAGAACAGGACAAATTAATCTTTGACTGAGGTTAAGAAATGTGATTAGATGCAATTTTGTTGAAATTCTGCTGCTTTTCCAAGGACGAGTTTTAGCAAACCCCTGAGGCAATAATAAAAATTACAATGTGCAGCTATTGCAGTCAGGGATTGAGGGTGCTCTTGCATGGATGTGGTGTGCATAAATGATAAGCCATAATGTTTCAGAAGTGACAGTAGGTAATGATTTTAATTTACTTTTGTCTCAATTAACTTATATTTTGACATTCTACTTAATCAAACTGAGTTTTATTTAACTTCTATCTTCTGACAACTGACCTGCTTTCTTTTCTCTCCCATTCCCACATAAAAACAGTTGGCTTAATGCACAGAAGCTCATGCCCAGCAAAGCTGAATTAGCTTTGTTTGTTGAATATTTTCAGAGAAAAGCAGTTACTGCTTAGTACATCAAAGACAAAGAAATAATATGCTTTCTAAATAAGGAATTCAACAATAACTGCAGCCCTCTCATTATAACTGTGCATATGGTCACATATAAATCCATACTCTGTACCCAGCAGCTGTGATGTCAATACCTTGATTCCTTTAAGAAAGATGAGAGATGATCAGGGTTGAAACAAATGAGGCAATTATGGTCTAAAATGCATTGTCTAGCAAATAACCACATGCTTGCCTGTAAGTTCTTCAAGACAAGGATTGTCTTTTTGTTCCTGTACAGCATCTAACACAAAGGGAATCTGTGCCATGACTAAATCTCTAAAACACTTCTGCAGTAGAAATAATGATAAGCCATTCTGAGTAGGATTATTTGTGTTTTGGAAAAGGCTATCAGTTAATTGTTCATCTAAATGTATTTTTTAAAATTTCCTTCTCTGTTCTTTGTCACTTTCTAATAATGCCAAGGTAAATTTGCAAAGGCTGCTTGCAAAACTGCTTGTAAGTGATCACTGAGAATAAGAGTATTTCTTTAAATACACCCAAAATGCAAGCAGTTATTTGAAGCTGGACAGTTTGTATGATTTAGTGCGGTGATTCATTACCACTGTCTACAAGACTGGGGCATCTATTTTCCAAAACAATTTCAATATTTGGATAATTGGCTTTATTACTCTTGGTTTTGGTGGGTTTTGTTTTTTGGTTGGTCGTTTTGTTGGTTTTTTTTTTTAATTAATGGTACAAAATATTTGATGTTCAGCTCAAATTTAATAATTAGAAAATATAATGACTGATACATTAGCTTGTGCAGCTTTTCAGTCAGTAGACATTTCTCAGCCTGCCCAGCTGAAATCACTTTCAGCTAATTGAAGATTTTCTCACTCCATTTAGCTGTTAAACCCTGGCATATGGGCATGTGGATCTTCCTAGTCAAACTGATCCTCAGAAGAAGCAAGCAGTGAAAATAATATCGAAACAAAAAGAAAATCAGGTTTAAATAAGGTGAAGACAATTCAATGCTCAAATTAGAAATGCTGGAACTGTCCTCCACTTGTCAGAAGAGGAGAGTTTGATGGAAACAAAGAGGGAGCTTTCCCACACTACCGGCAATGTGCTGGGAAGGAGCACTCCTCTGTGGAAAAGAACAGCATCACCACATAAGGATAGCTGATTAACTCTTGGATAACCATGTCTCTGTAATTGCCAAACTACAGTTGGTTGTATGCTGCTACTGAACAGTTGCTGAAATGTTGCTTATACTGCAATTAAACATGGTACTAATAATAGCCTGGAGTTCCTTTTGAGAGTGTTTTTGATGGGGTTTTTTTTGGTG
This sequence comes from Hypocryptadius cinnamomeus, assembly GCA_013400635.1. Lineage (NCBI taxonomy): Eukaryota > Metazoa > Chordata > Aves > Passeriformes > Zosteropidae > Hypocryptadius > Hypocryptadius cinnamomeus. The sequence continues at coordinate 24,170 of VYZP01033841.1, forward strand.
GTTTTTTCCTTCCATTTAGAGAAGTTAGGGAAGTTAAAATCACATGGACATCCCCTAGGAAGATCTCATATGTCAAATACGTTGTTTCTGACCAAAGGAAATCTTGTACATCCAGCTTCTTAGCTATCTGGTATTGACTTAGATAAGGCTTCTTGTGAAAAGCAATACCCATTATACATTAGCAGAGTTTTCCTATTAACTAATTAACCAAACTGCTCTATTTTTGGGGGGAGAATGTTGGTATACCTTGCTGCAATAGAACTGCAATTCTGCACTTGAGTTCTGCTTTTGCTGCCTCTTACAGTAACTTTGTTGTGCTGTAGAGAGCTTGTGCCTCATTGTTTTTCCTTGGTAACAGCAGTAACATCCTCACTAATTTGAAATTAGTTTAGGTCTGAGGTGATGCTTTCAGTCTGTCCAGTCTATCAGATCAGGAAATGTTCCCTCCTTGGGTGGAGAACTTCATGAGAACTTCAATAATTTTAGTGCTTCTTTGTTTCAGTGCTGTTAATTAATTTTTTTTTTTTTCTTAAGGCACAGTGGGAACTGTGAAAATTATTTCGGAGGCAACTGAAACCTGACTTTATCAGTCTTATTCTCGTATTTTCTCTACTCTATTTATGTGCCTTATTCAGGGATGACAGAACTGTGCTTTGAGTAGACACAGAGGCTGCAGGAAAGGAGGTTGCTTGCATTAGTGACCCTATTATTGGACTGAATTTCGTTAGTCTGTATTGTGGATCCTGAATAGAACTGAGTATATTTTCATGGTTTTCTTATCTTATGGTGAAATATTCAGTTTTAGTTTCCTTCAGATATAAGATTTTAAGACAAATTGCTGTAAAGATGTTGAAATACTATTGGTGATATACATGTGTCCCATTCATCAACTTCCCATTCAAGAATAAGATTTATTATTCCAGGGCTGGGTTGTTTTGAATGAAATCACACTTTAATTAAATAGTTTCTGCTAGTTCAAAGTAGAGATCCTGGGTGTACCATCTGTTACAATGTCTGTATATAAAAACTATACTCACTAATTACACTGTGCTGGTTGGGTGGGGGATGGCATCAGAACCAAATTAGATTTAATAAACTTAGAAAAAAAAGTACACATTTAAGATAAGAAAAGCTTCAGTATAAGAAACTAGAAACTGGTATGAATAATACCAAAATTGGTTTCCCCCTATAAAAGGTTGTTTTTTTAGTATTGTCTAAAAGGTATCTTTTCATCAAGCTTGATAATACAAGTCCCCATGGAAGACTGACGGTGTGGGATGTCTTCTGGCCTCTGTAGTGATCTGTGGTGAACAATTTAAGAATGAATATTCATAATGTTTTTGTTACCTTCTGGCATATTTTGTTGCACTGTCCGTATGAATCCGAAAATTGGGTTAATCATCAGCTGAAAGGGGTTTAATGATCTGAAAATTAATTAGGAGCTCTCTAGTCATGCATGCACTGTATGTTTTCACTGGACTTAATTTACTGATAGAAAAAGGCCTATTAGGATAATTACTATATTCTGTAAGGGGAGCAGTTATAAACAACATTTTCCTGATGAAAAAGACTCATGAAATTATTCTGCACTATGTAACTTCACAGCTTAAACTCAGGTTACTGTTTTGCTTGGAGAGAAAGAGAAGCATATGGTATATATTTGTCAGCAGATGTGCCAGTGACATGGTGATTTTATCAATAAAAATGTAGGCTGCTAGGAAAACGAGGTACCTCAAAGGGCAGATAGGAATTGATAATATCTGAGAGGAAATGGCTTTGAGAATTTAAGTGAGGTTTAAAATTTGAACTAATAGCCTTAAATACATAATAGGAAGAAGAGAAAGAAAAAAAAGCCTTACAGAAAGTTCCCTAGTTTCTGTGGTGAAATACACAGATAAAAGTCTTCAGTTCAGGGAAAGAAGGAATTTTGTCAGCGATGTTAGTGTGGTAGAAAGGAATCAGTCCAGAGGCTGGGCTTGGTCTTCCCTTCCTCTGTGTCAGCAATACACTTCAGGAGTCTACTGTGTCAGAACAAGGTTGCATGGTTACTATTTGATTCCACATTTCTCAACTTTAAAAATTATCTCTTTGCTGTATTCCTGCTCTTTAAAACAGGACATTGTATTGATTTTTTTTTTTTTTTTTTTTTAGTTTTTCCTTTAGAGGCGTAGTGAAATTCTATTGAGTTTTTTTTGTGGTTTAAACTTTGATTTTGAAAACATGTGCACAGACCTCCATATGCAGAGTTTATGGAGTAAATGATACTGGTAATATGTTCCTACCTCTTGTTGAACAGCTTTTAAAACGTGGGATGCTTATTAATGTCTAAAACTGTTGTACTACTGGTAGGGAAATCTAGTATCAGCTCCAAGTCCTATAAGTTGGAGCTTTCTGGTTGTTACAGATGTTTTCACCTCGGGCTTTTATTTC
>VYZP01033843.1:0-24156 GCA_013400635.1 Hypocryptadius cinnamomeus
TTACCCCCAAAAAATTCACAACCTTATATAAGAGATTGGTACGAGATTTGCCCATGGTTTAGCATCTGGTAGAATTAGAACGTAAAAGTGGAAGAATGATGGACATACCAAATATTTAAGTTTCTGCTATAAATATAGTCCAGGTTTCTGCCAAAAATTATGGCTAGAAATTGACCATTTCATTGCTCAAAGAGAAGATCAGTGCTGGTTTTCAATTCTCACATGCTCATGTTGACCTACTACTGATGGTTCCCTTATGAACCGGAACTTGTGTCAAATTCCGGTTTACTGGAACCCAAAACAGAAGGGAGTCACCTGAGTACAGTGCAACCACTGTATCTGCAGACATTCATAAGTGTCCTGTTTGGCAGGATACTTGAGAAATTTTATTTGTACTAGGCTTAACAGTGCATTACTCTCTACATCCTCTCAGAATGTAGCAATCTTCCAACCAGTAAAAGAGAAAAAAGAAATTGTCTTCTTTTTCCTTTTCTTTTTTATGGAATTACAACTTTTGTATGAAGGTGAAAAATATCCTCTCTGGTTTCCAAAAAAATTTTCCTGGATCTTCAGAAGAATCCTGGGGAAAAAGTGCTTTTATTTTTACATAAATAATTTAAACAAATATCAGTCTACTTCCCTTTAGCTCTTTAACTCTTATAGCACATATGAATTGCCCTATACCAACATATAGCCTACAGTGGATATAGAATGAATGAGGTCAAAACAACATTTTAGTTTTTGCATGACATTCCTATTTATATGAATTTACTTTTACATACATCTGATATGCTCTTCCTCATATCCAACTGATGCCCAGGAAATTCCACCTGAACATAAGGAAGAACTTTACTGTGCAGGTGACTGAGCACTGGAACTGATTGCCCAGAGAGGTTGTGGAGTCTCCTTCACTGGAGATATTCAAGAACCATCTGAACACAGTCCTGTTGCATGTGATGACCCTGCTTGAGCAGGGAGGTTGGACCTGATGATTCACTGTGGTCTCTTCCAATCTGACACATTTTGTGGTTCTGTAATATAAATAATTTGATAGTGTTCTGATCAAGATCTTTAGCATCTAGATCTGCATGTAAATTTTGGGAACATAAAAAAACTAAAAAATGGTTCTAAAACAAACATTCAGGCACCAAGTGTTTCAGTTTGAATCTGGAGTTCTAATGTGTATTATTTCACTTCACATCCTCTTTCATCTGCCTTCACCTTTGAAGATAGATAAATATCTTGACTTTCTGAATTTTACACTTCAGTCCTGGAATGACTTGTAAAAACCCAATAGTTTAGTAGGACCTCTGGATGTTTGAAGTAGTCTAAGTTGAACCAGGTTTCTCAGACTTTAAAGCAAAAATATTTGAAAATCTCCAAGTGCAGACATTTCAGAGCATCTGAGTTAAACCTGTTCTAATACTTGATATTCTTATTAAGATTTTTTAAAATTATATCTGGAAGAAGTATCTCTTACTTCACCTTTAACCATAGCATGCTATATTGGACTGTGCTGACAGCCTTTCAAAGCTAAGGAGGGAAACAATCCAATACTTTCCTTTCATAGAGGTCTACCAAGTTAGTCAGGCATGATTTTCCACTCCCAGAACTGTTGTCTTCAAACACTTGCTTGTGCTTCAGGTGATTGGCTTTATCTGGAATTTGGTCCATCTTACTCCCTAATCTTCTAGAGGACTGAGGTGAGACTGAACATCCTGCAGTTTCCTAGACCCTCCCTCTTGTCGTTCTTAAAGGGGTGCAGTGCAATTCCTCTTTCTGGTTAGGCTGTCTATAGTCTGTAGCAAATGCTTAACATTTCCCAGGACTAGCCACCCCAACCAGTGCAGCACATCACCAATGCATAGCACTGAATGGAAATTGCATACAGCCTTAAACACCACCTCCATCTTCCCCGTACATCACAGATGTCTGTATCTTCATCAATATCTTCATTAACTTTCTAGCTCTTGTCTCCATCTCACAGCTGCTGGCACTCCACAGGTTCTAGCTCAGCAGGAGGCCAGACAGAAACCTGCTTTGCACCTCTACCTCCCCTGCACAAGATTTTGCCTGTCAGGAAAATCTTTTGCTTGATATTTTTAGCTCTTGGAAACAGCTCTACGATCTGGAGAACACCATTATGGAGGTCCATTCTGCCTCCCATGCTGAGCTCTAAATCACTCTTAATAGGTTTGTCAATTAGGTCTCGGTTTCCCCACAACTGAAAAGATCTGGAGACCTGGAAGGACTCTGATAAAGTTCCCTGTGGGATCTATCTGGAAAGATTTCTCAGAGAGCACCTGACACACTCAGCTGGATCAAGCTGCATAAGTATAATAGTTACCAATCAATTTCAGAAGCTTGCTTGGAAGAAAGGATGAGACCTGCAGGTCCACTCCAGTGTGTCAAGACTGCTGATCTGCTGGAGGACTATTGAATTTTCTCCTAGATTTAGTTACCTTACCCGAGAATGTAGGAAAGGACCTTCATCAGCTTGATTTCTCAAGCTTCTATCAACCATGAAGTCAGGGGCCTCTTGAGGATAGACAAGGTATTTGCATTTAAGCTGATGACTATTATCCAGAGCTACAATCTGAAGTGAACAGCTGTACAGTTAGACCTTCAGGTCTTGCTTACAGAACTGACATGATTTTACCACCCATATTTTTTCTAAAGTCAGGTGTTCACCAGACCATGCTGAATCTGCTGGCAGAGCCCAGCTTCATGGAAATCTAGTTTTGCTTCTGATAACAGTTTAACTCTCTGATGCATTAACGTGGAATCATATGCAGTCTAATCAGCTGGGTCAATAGAATATGTCATGTAGCCATATAGTTTCCAGTCCCAAAGCTCACTAGTTCAGGTTTAAGAAGTAGTTTCAGGTGTGTATGCTGTGCATGCCATGAATAAGCAGAGATGCTATGGATAGTTTCTTCCTTTTTTTCAGTTATTGGACATAGAAGCTTCTCAAACTATAGAAGTTTGTCAACAACCAAGACAAAACATCCTCAGATCATGGAAAAAAGAATTCAACAGTGGAGCTGAAAATTATTTCCGCTAGACCAGATGTGTTTATTTCTTCTTTATGCTAATCATCATGATAGGGAATCACTTTGAATACAGATGCCTTTTAGCAACTTTCAAATCCTAAGAGTGGCTAGCTTAAGCTGTTGTGCTGGTTTGCATTCCTACAGTTAAAAACTATTTCATATATTCCACAAACATTATTCCTATGTGATAATGTTTGTTTTCTGAAAGTATGGAGAAAATATTTGCTGTTAAACGGAGTTATCCTTTGCAGTGTTGGCAGATTCTGCAAATTATTTAAAAAACCATCAAAGCTATATATATATATTTTTTTTTTTTGCATGTTGGAAAGCTGCAGAAGCAAGGACAAGGCTTTCCTTCAAAAATAAGAACAAAACAAGGTAGCTGGTACCTCTGAGAAACACTCAGAAAGGTGTACTCCTCCACTGGTGTTTTCATACTTTCTTTAAAAGAACATTTTATGTTTAACAGCCCTATTTTCCTGAATTGCTTTCATTTGGTGTTAAGTGTACTGTTTCATGGTGTCTCAGGATGTTGGCCTGGTTTCTCTTGAGTTCAAAGACATAGTTTGTGCTACTCTTTTTGTACACAGCCATTTGCTGTAAAAACTAAGCTGTGGGAAAAGAATAAACAGAGCAATCCTTACTAAAATATTTGGTGGTATGGTCTACCAATCACTTGGCAGGAAAATATTTTATGAACGTACATTTTCAGTTTTTCTTTTTAAGAGATAGTAGACTGAATTCTGGCTTAGGACATGGCAATGTAAGTAGGAAGTGACTCAACTGAAGCCAATCGACTAAAAGAAAATCAAAACTGCATTAGTGGAAAATTAAGCAAATCCACTGTATTTCTTTAAATTTTTATAGAGATTTTGCTGGAATACACTGGAGACAGTTTGCTTTAGACAAAGCTGAGTAGACCTGAATTGTGAAGGTGCTAAATGACTGTGGTATCTCAAATTTTACTTTTTAAAAATATGTCTTTTTCCATGGTGGCCTCAAGGCTGAATTATTATCACAGAGATTTTACTGATTCCTGCTTCCATTAATGCTTAAAACACACAGAACATACAATATAGGGTAGTGAACTATTTTTGAAAATAGCTGACACTTTGTAAACACAGGACCAGTAAAACTCAGAGATCTCAATTACTTTAAAATATATATTGGATCTCACTGACTTTAAAAAATATATATCTTGTTTAGTTATGGTGGATAAATAGAATATAAGCACAGTCAGTACTCCAAAGAGTATCAGATGAGTATCCATAAAATGGAAGGATTCTCAAAGAAAAGTCATTAAAATCAAAAGCTTCTGGAATATACCTTTAATAAAACACTAGTCTATCCAAGTCTTCAGGTTGCCTTTTAAACATAGTCTTATACAACACACTGGATTACATGAATGGCCCATAACGGATAACAACACAGGTCCTTACTGTCTGATCTCAGACAGCCACTAGTGGATCAGGAGATAAATGCATCACAGTGTGGTAAAAACTGAAAGAGGCTGTCTCACCTCTGCATCCTTTCCTGTTTGTTCTGCCTTCTCACTCCCAAACCACGTGTACCAGAATGCATATTCACAGAACAGCACAATAAGACATAACAGAGAAATTAATTGAGTTTCATTTAGTCCAGATCAGTGCTCTGCGAATAAATACGACTGATTGCTGAATTGTAATCCATAGAAATATTTTACTTTCTTCAATATTGAATATGTTTGAAAAAAGAATTGTTGGGGGGTGAGTTGGTTGGAAGATTCCATTTTCTTATAACATTAAAATATACTTATGGAAAAATTAAAAATCAATCCCCCATTAATTATTTTTTTTCTGTGACACATGGTCTGACCACAATTTCTGCTTGTGGAAATGTCATTGTGCTAAGAGCTTAACTATTCTAGTCAGGTATATTTTATACTTAACTGATTTTCCAAAGAAGGAAGAAAGGGGACATAAAAGAGTATCCATTGAATACTGACTCTGCTTATGAGATTGGAGAAAATACACATTTTAATAAAGTCTCTACCTCTAAAGTAATTAGAACTGGAAGGGACTTAAAAACTTAGAGTTTCAACCTACTTGCCATGGTGAAGGACACTTTACAATAGACCAGGTTGCTCAAAGCCCCATCCAGTCTGGCCTTGAACATTTCCAGTGAGGGGATATTCACAACTTCTCTGGGCAACCTGTTCCAGTGCCTCACTGCCCTCACAGTAAAGAATTTCTTCCTAATATCTGATCTAAAACTGCACTATTTCAGTTCTAAGACATTCCCCCTTGTCTTATCATGCCCTTATAAAAAGTCCCTTTTCCAGCTCTCTTCTAAGCCCCTTTTAGGTACTGGAAGGTGCTGTAATGTCTCCCCAGACCCTTCTCTTCTGCAGGCTGAACAACCCAAACTGCCTCAACCTGTCTTCACAGGAGAGGAGCTCCAGTCCTCTGATTATCCTTTTAGCCTTCCTCTGGTCTGCCTCCAATAGGTTCTAACCAAAATAGGGTCTTAGTAACACATCAGTGTGTTCCAGTGTTTCTGTACACTTGTCATGAATACTTCTGTCTAAAACATTTACATTCATGACTTTAGTTTGTTATTTCAGCTCCCTAATTGAGATAATGTTCAAGGGCAGCAAAAAATTCATTTCTGTCATGTCAAATTGAGAGGAAATAAGAACTAGATCCAGAAAGACAGAAATATTAACCAACACAGAAATTAATTGTGTATTCTAGTCATCAAGACACTAAAAGGAGTAGAAATACTTGTAGTGTTACTTAAATTTCAGGCTGGGATGCCTTTTTCAAATGTAGGAGTGATAATTTTTTTTGGTGAAATCGACACTGTTATACACTTTAATGTGATAACAATGGGGATTGACTGTTAGATAATTGTTTTCAGTAGGTGCTGTTATACATTTTGAGTAAATGCATCCAGAACTAATTATCCCAGAATGGATTTTCTCCAAGTTTTTCAGGTTAGTTGATTGAGAATTAAAACAGAGTAGTTGGAACAAATCCCCATCTAGGGTATAATGGAATAAAATGTATTTTCAATATTGACTAAAAAAAATAAATCTTGAGAGTCTACAGAACCGTTCCTGAATAAAAGAGAAAATTTAATCATTTAGGATAAGAAAAATGTGACAAAAAATTTCAAACTTCACTTGTTTCAGAGAAATGCAGGGACAGTCATTGTCTTAATGCTTGTCAGATCCAAAGATCTGAGTAGACTTAGAAGAACTTTGTGAGACTTATAAATATATTTCAACCACCAGTAATGCAATTGATTTTAAAGGTTCTGTAATTGCAAACTGTTTGCAGCAATGCAATTTTTAAATTTATATTTAATATAAATACTTATATAAATTACTGTATGTCAGTTCAATTCAAACAAGACTCCTATCGATAAAATTTTAGGCACTTTATACTCACCATCAGATATGTCATCTTTATCACTTGATACCATCTATTTGCATTCTGCATAAATGAAATATCTAAGGGGAAGGAAAACTTGAAAACAAATTGAAAGGAAAATGGGAGCAGGTCTGAAGATAGGTTGAGATTTTAGTGTTTTTTTTCTCTCTTTGTTCCCCCCGCCCCAGAATACATACATGTTTGCCTCATCTTCTGTGTCCTTATTAAATTATAGAAATAGTTGTGTGGTCTTTTTTAGCAGTTGATTTTTTTTAAAGTTTTTTTTTTAACAATTTCATAAGATTTAGGGCCATCTACTATTTTTCAAACAATAACTTAAAGATCTCTGTGTAGTCCTTGTAGCAAAAGCTGAGGTCAGTGATAGGAGAATCAAAGACATGGACTTGACCTTGTGTGAACAAAAATAGTAGCAGATAAAATTCTTAGGCTTCATAAAATACATTGCAGTGATGGCCAAAATGTATGTTTGCGATACTGCTCTGGGCCTGAAAGCAAGTTTTAATATAACCTAAACAACTGTTAAATTTTTCAGAAGAAACATCTGAATGGAAAATAATTATTGGTATTGTTTTAAGTAAGCATGTTTACCATCGTATATTTCTTTATGCTGCTCCTTATATTATCATCAGAGTGCTTTGGACATTTTCACTAAATTTAACTAAATTCTGACAACAAGGTGAAATATTCATGAGACAAATTATGATGATTAATACAGTTTTATGAGTGAAGACAGTTGCATGAAAGTAAGGTTAAGAATGTCCAGGAGTTTTAGGGATTCAATGTGACACAACAAAGATCTGAGGTTTGTGCCGTGTTTGGGTGTGGCATTTATTGTTTGTTTATGTGGGCATTTTCCTCTTCAAAGGATGCAAACACAATCACCTTAAAATCACATCTTATTTTAAAACTATTAGCTTTAGCTATTTTTAGCAGCAATGGGCATGTGTCATACAACCTTCAAATTTCTGCTCTAGCACTTCTTAGCTTAGAAGCTTACTATTCTCTTCTAAGCTAACACACTTAATGATCATGTCCCTTGGTTTCAAACCAACCACAACATAATTTACTGTTTATAACTGCTTTACTCTTTTCATTAACTCCATATTTGCAAGCAAAAATTTCTTCCAATAAACTCAGTTAGTTACTAGTGAGACCAAATCTAATTGCAGACGTTTCTGAGTGCAAACATGTGTCAAATTCAAATTAGAAAAAACAGAAATTTGGTAAAAATATTTGCTTTCAGATAGAGTTTTCTCTTGCAACTCTTGTAGTAGATGTGCATGTACATCTAAGAATCACTTCATCAACCATCAACTGCCAAGAGGATGAAATCAGCATGAATGAAAAGCAATTCTGCAAATCCCTTTACTGGACTTAGTAGCTTTTCCCCACAAAAGAACAGGTAATTTTTGAATATAACTCAACAGCATAATAGAACTAAAGTAAAATTTGCATGTCTTTACCATCACTGGAATTGACTGACATTTTTTAGCCTCTCAGAGTATTATAGCATGCATTTACAAAATTTGAGACTTCTGAGAAATAAGAAAGAATGCTTTTACTTATTGCAAAGTTTTAAAATATTGTTGGGGGTTAGGTTTAGTTCCTTTTGTTCCTTTTTGCTTACAGAATATTTTCCCATAAATTGCTAGGAAACACTAATGATTGGGTACTTAACAAAAAACAAAAGAAGTGGCTAAGCTCAGAGGAGGAGGACATCTGGTTGCACTTCTCTTATCTGGGTATTTCCCTCTGAGAGGCAGACATACCCGGAATATTGGGCTGATAAAAGATGGGGCTGGGGCATCTGTTCCCTCTCTCTCTCAGCTTCAGAGGAGGATGGTCAGAGCTGCTGCTCGGGGAAGGGAATTCGCTGCTGAGGCCAGAGCTCAGCCCAGAGCTGCTTCTTCTGCCATGGGGTGAGCCTTTGCTTGTGAGAGCAGCCACGGAACTGGGACCTTATGAACACCCACCTCACTAAAACAGGACTATCACCGTCTGCTCAGGTGCCTGGGTTCCTGAGCTCAGCTTTCCCTACCCTGCTGGGAGCCAGGCCACTGCTGCCCTGCCCCGCTGTCTCCTCGGCACTGCTCTGACCTTTCGCTCCACTGTAGCCCTGTACCCCCTGCCTGCCGAGACATCCTGCTGTCCCAACTTGATTTGTCTGAGATTCCTGCTGGGGTGCCGGGATCAGCTGCCCCAGGGTTTGTGAAGCAAAGCCTCTCTTCCATCCCTTCCCATCTTGGCCAAGCTGCCATTACCGCGTGCTCCCTGAGCTCGCGCCACAGTGCCCCCTGCAGCTGCGGGGGGGTCACGGCACCTGCCCTGCCCACCGGGAGCCAGCAGCGCCCCTGCTGGCTGTGCCCAGAACTGCACCGCGGGGGAAAGTGCCGCGGCCAAGAGAGCGGCTGTCACCGGGTTCCGGGTTCTGTTTGGTGTTAATACTGCAGTCGTTGTTGTTTGTTTTGGTTTTGTTTGCTTTATTATTCATACTAGTAAAGAGTAAAGAACTGTTATTCTTATTCTTGTATCTTTGCCTGAGAAACCCTTAATTTCAAAATTATTATGATTTGAAAGGGAGGGGTTACATTTTCCATTCCAAGAGAGGCTCCTGCCTTCCTTAGCAGATACCTGTCTTTCAAACCAAGACAAATATTTAGTCTTTTAGAGGAAATTTTCAATGTGCATGATACCAACATTGCACTATACATTATTTTCTTGAGCCATTCTTCATGATGTTGCAGGCAGTATAAAATTTACATTTGGATGAAAAATAGAATAGCCATTTGTTGCATTCCTGTCTCAGTCATAGGAATGGTACTACAAGCTACATAAAAAAGCAATAAAGAATACAGGATCCTTCAGAAATTAAATAAAACTTTGACTATGTATGTAATTGTTACCTTCACTGATAAAATGTTGATAATAATACTTAAAACTCTCTCACTAAATGTTGGTAGAATTAATTCCTGATGTAAGATGAAAAATAATATACACTGGTGAACAATCACAATTGCTCTCTTAAAGGATGGAAATTAGACTGATATGAACTTCTGAAATGGAACCAGCAAAAGGAAAAAAAAAGAAGTTTGTTAAAAGGGTCAGATTTACATTTAACATGTAATTTCACAAGTACTACTCTTACCATACATTTCAGTTTGCCCTTTTTAGATAATAAAAACCAGCATGCAACAAAGCAATTTTCCCTTAACAAATAACGTTGCTATCATAAAATAGCAATATTCTTAATACTGTATTTAATTTTAGATATATCAGTGTATGAAGACCAGCAGTTGTCTCTTACATGACAAAATACAACCAAATTTTTCAGGAAGTTATTCTTCTACAATCTTTCCAAAGCCTCTTTGAACTACCTTGTTTACTTTGCTCTTCATTGAGTGCCTAAAAGATAATCATGTACTTTACTCAAAAGATTAACTGCACTGGGAAAGGGGAGGAAAACAGATTTATTAGCTGTCTCATTACAAAAGTTTAAATCCCTTTGTTCTCTTCACCTTCTGTTTTATCTTAATTATACTTGCTTGAATGAAATCAAAACTACAAATTCATCCTTTGGGAGTGATTCTGTTTATAAACTTGGTTGTGTTAAAGTTTTTCTTCATATTCTGTAGGTATTTGACAGATGGAGCTATACAGCCCACAAACTGTGAAACGTGTTACGAAATTAGGATTGTATTAAAACCATGACAATATTTCTGTCACATTAAATATTAAGATGGGTGTAGGAATTCTTGTAACAGGATGATGGGTACGCATTATTAAATTATTTAACATTCATGTGTTTATGCAGTGCATTGACTTTGGCTGGCCATCAGGCAAGGCTCTATCATGCCTTCTGCTCAACTGGGAGTGACAGTTCTGTTTCCATGTGACTGGCACTGACAGTGTTATCTGCAGCAGTGAAAACCATGGAGAGGTAATGGAAGTGCAGTGATAGCAGTTGGGTGAGATTTCCGGTTTTCTTTCTCCTTTGGTGGAAGAATGCAGAGGGAAGGGAAAGTATTTGACAAATATAAGTCACTTGACTGGACCCCACACACCATAACCATGAAGAGCAGAAAGGAAGGAGGGTAGTCATTCTCTGATGGCCAGCACTGAAGTCAATCAGTGTGGGAACAAACTTTTGGTTTGATTCACTCTTATAGTGTATTGTAGTAAGCTGCATTACCAATGCAATTTGAAAGTGTTGGAGAAACTATCTGTAACATTGCAAGAATGTTTAATGTAAAGAATGCAATTAATAGATTTAAAATTATTTTTCAAAATTCTGGTTTAATTATGGCTATAAAGCCCTTGTTTAGTGTGCTCAAAAGAGGAGATGTGAGACAGCAGAGAACTCTTCAGCTGCTTATTTTGAGCTTTGCCAGCACGAAGATATTTCTTTTCCCGTTTTCTGAATATTAAGCAAGGATCTTGCTTAGTATTTTGAGTCTTTATCATAGGTGGACAGAGACCAAAAGGTGAAACTGAGATGACAACATCAAAAGGGAATCACAGTGCACGTAATACCAGAGAAGTAAGTGAGTGGAGAAAGACAAAAAAGCACCAGGGCAACAGTGAAAATGAGATGATAGAAGAGAAAAAGCATGACAAAACAGAGGACCCTGGAGGAGCCTGCAAAGAAAGACGTATTTTGAAGAAACAGGTTTACATTGATTCAATTTATATCCATTAAATTTGAAGAAAGAGAAGTGCACTGCAGAGAAGAATTGAAAGATAATAATACAGCTTCTAGAGGAAAACCAGAAAGAAGGAAATCTGGAAGAGGCAAACAAAGTGTGTGAGAAGAGCTGCTGTTCTGATAATTTTTTTTACCAAAGCATATGGAAGTTACTCTTCTGAAAGTCTCCCATTTATATTTCTGGCCTACAGCAAAACTGCTCTGAAAAATCCAGTCTCAGTTATTTTCACCTTCTTGCTCTGCCATTCTCATTACTCACTCAATTGGAGCCACACTGTAAGAAAAAAACACCTGAAGTCATCAGCTTCACAGCATTTTATATTGATCCACAAATACAAGTGTCATGAGCAGTTTTTGCCAGGATAAAAAAAAAAAATATGAGCCGAAATTGGAAAGGAAGGTTGCTACCTGTGGATACTATTGCTGAAATATGACTTTGAACGGAGAAAATGTGCTCCACCTGTAAAGAAAACATGGCTAAAGCTTAGATAAAGAGTTTTCAATTTTTATGTTGCTCCATTTTTAGGTATTTTTTTTCCTTTTAAAAATTTGAGCATCAACAGTGCAACAGAATTACACTTGAATTAGACTGAAAAATGTAATGAATAATAACAACAAAATATTCTATTATTGACATTCATAATGTGAGTAAAAGATATAATATGTTAGTATATACTGCTATGTTTTGAGACAACAAATTCTGCAACTTAGTATTATTGTGCAAGCAATTTCTGTGGAAAAAATATCATTATTTTCCTTAATGAAACATGAGAACACAAATATGTAGAGTCAGGAATAGATTAATATTTCATTTTTGCAAAAAATTCAGATGCACTGTAGAATCTTTTGAATGCAGCTTCCACCATCTCAACCCCCACGCTGCTACAAAGCACTGTTGCTGATTGGTGTTTTCTGTGTACCAGCAGACACATATTTATTGCTCAAGAAGATTGACCTAAATTGTATATTTCAATAAAGTTTAAAGTAACACAGTCCTTTCATTGATGCCACTCTGGAGATGAATTCAGAGATTTTCAACTCTTTCACGTATACCTTGAAAAGTTTACAAACCACTGAAACATTGGTTAGGTTATTTTCAGAATACATTTTTCAAGACTTTCCTAAGAAATAAGAGTTTCCTTTGTTTGATATTTGACATTCAGCATGCAGATCTTTCAATGGAAACAAAGTACTTTGACTATTTCCTCCAAAAGGGACAGAACTAAGTTCTGCAAATCTTAAATAATTTGAGGTTTTCTTGGTTAAATTTTGAAAATACTCAAATATAAAGAGCCTCAATAAAGTGAAATATTAGTTTAGTGTTTAATTTTATTTCCAGGTGCATAATATTATCGTCATTTATTTCTTCCTCATGTAATTTGACATAAATATCACAGATAAAGTGCAATTGTTTTTCTCCCTTTGTGCAAAGTGATAATGTTTCTTTGGGTTTTTATCTCAGTACTTTCTGTTATTTTTGTCTATACTACAGTAATATCTGGACAGTTCTGCCTAGAATCTGTTGAAAGAGATACTATGTTAATTATAGCAATAGAAGACCTTTCTTCCATTGAATATCCAGAATTATAACAAAAGTTTAAAGTAAAAGGAAATGAGAAAATTATGGAGAACTTATATTTAAAGATCATTGGTTTCACTGGGCATACAGATAGCCCTCTAGGTCAGTTACACCAAGTTAAGTCCTCGATTTGAGAACCAGACAATATTAGGAAAGTGCATTCTGTCTTTAGAATAGATCAAGGGGATGAAGGTCACTGAGAAAAGCAGTTCTTTTTTCTACTTGGGATGTTATTTCATTGTGATTATGTGATTATGGTTATGGTAGATATGTTTAATAACAGTATGTCCTAGTAGATTAAACAATCTGAGAATAAAATGCAAAAAACTAGAAAGTTCACTTATTCACTGTGCTCTGCCTCTCAGTCCTGTCACTCAGACATGTTTTCCCTTGATTTTTTCTCTGGACTCTACGATGTAAGCATTGTTGCCTCTTCCAACATAATAGAGTAAATAATCCCTTATGCTGTCCACTGTCAAAAAGATAGGCACCATTAAAAACAGTGGTTGTCCAACAGCAGGAAAATTATAATGAAGATGCTAAGTTATACCATAAGCATTAACAAGACATCCTAAAGATGTGCAGATAAATGTTCAGTTTCAGGTGAATGCAGTCCATATCCACAATTGAGATTACATGTCTAAAGACAGTACAGGTTACCCCAGGTTTTGACTACAATTTTTATCACACTTGACTTAAAATTGTAGTAGAGTAGGTCATATTTTCAAAATAATAAATCAGCTATTTGGGTTTATTTTTTTAGTTTTAGGATAAGTACCTGAAAAACAGTAGATGTTTCTGTTTTAATATTTTTAGAAAGCTATTAGTACTAAATGAGATTATTAGAGGAAGAAAATTTTTTGGTGAGATTTTCTGTTGAAAAGACATTAGAGTATTGAATGGCCAGATGGCTTGCAAAAAGATACGTAAATATCAAAATAAGTCAAACCAATATATAAGATTTATATTTTGAGAAATTTGGTTAAAGTTTTATTGAAGTAAAATACAATGAATTTGCCTTTCCCCACTTTTAATCCTGAGTAGGAAGTTAAGAAGAACTTTTGGAAATATCTGTATAATGATACTTTACTGTAAATATAAGAAGAAAAGGAAAGAAAAGTGAGATAGCAAGAGAAATGTTCTATTTTTTTATTAAAAACATTTAAAACCTAGTTGGCAGATAGTCAAGTTTCTTATAGACTGCTTATAGGCAATAACTTGGCATAAATTAGCAGAATAATTTCATCATTTTTCAGCTGATCAAGAGGGTTGCAGTCAAAAAACAAACAAACAAAAAAAAAATTCTCTGGAAGCTGTTTGACCTTGTGCCTCCTTTACTTCTAAAAGCTCTAGGCTACATGGCACGGTAAAGCTTGGCTTGGTGACCTTTGTGGCAGAGACTAATGCAAGTTCAGTGGTGAAGACACAGACTGCTGCGAGTTAAACTTGTCTAGCTACCAGGTGCCCACCAAGCCAGGTGCCCACCAGCCACATATTTTACAAAAACACGTTACTTTAAATGTATTTCTGCAGCTGACAGATTGCAAACAGATATACTTTGTCAGTCTGAGCCAATCACATTTCACTGCATCATTTACTGGAAGAAAATCTTTCAAAAATAGGAATGGTTAATTGCAGTATCGTGAAAAACAATGTGGTATGAAAATTAATAGCCAGTTTCTATTGCAAAGCATAGGGCTAGCCAAATATTTGCTCCCCAAACACAAACAAAATTTATAAGATATTTTACTGAAGTACGTGGTTCCAGACTGCATCTAACCAGGATTTAGGCATAGTGTCCGTGTTATTCTGCCTGTGTTAGTATGTCATAATGAATACAAATATTTGAATGTTTGTTTACAGTCTTACAAATCCTACTTTAAGATTCTTTAGTCAGCACTTTAATCCAAAACCAGTTCTGGATTGATTAAAATTATGTCTATTTTCATTTCCATGTAGATTATTTTAAAATTTAGATGTACTTAAAATTTCAAGATGTTAATGACATAAAACTTCTATTTTGACATTTGGTGCAAGTTCAGCTATTCAGATCTTATACCCACACATTAACCTGCAATGTTGCAGGCAACTCTAATCCACAATTAGAACTTCCCTATACCTTCTCTATAACCAGGTAAAAAAGGATGAACATGTCACTCCTTTAAATAATATCAAGTATGTCTCCTTTAAACCTATTCAAATGAATCCATCTATTTCCTGGACTGTGGGAATCCACATCTATGTTCACATAAATCATATAAAATATTTTCTTACTTCATTTTCATCTGTTCTAATAGAAAAAATTATTTAAGTCCCACCTAGTATAATTCTCAAATTCTTTACTTACCTTTGGGCGATTAATCTGATGTGGATTCATTGGTCATTTTTAATATTCTTGATCCCTATTGTATGAATTTTCATTTATCTGGATATAATAAAAATATGCTTTTTTCTTGCTATATATAGGCCTTTTTCAGTGTCCTTCTTTGTTTCAAACTGAGGGTACCTGATGTTTTTATGCAAAATATGTGCATTGTCTCCTGAGGCACTTTTTTAGATGATAGGACCATATTGATGCTTTAATATGCTTTTTAATTTATACTGATTGAGTGCTGTTTCAATGTACTGGGACTGGTTGGAATAGAGATAATTTTCTTTATAGAAGCCAGTTTGGTGATGGTTATTAGATCTATGCTTATAACAACACTGTCGCTAAACAGTGCTTGCACCGCATCAAGACCTTTGCTATTTCTCACTCTGCCTCTGCACATGAACAGCCTGGGAGCAGACAAAAGATTTTGAGAGTCTACAGACAGGAAGACAGCTGATCTGAAATGACTAAAGACACATTCCATGCAATATGACATCATTCTCAGCTACAGAACTAGGGAGGGTTGTCATTTTCCAGAAGTAGTCTGTATTTGGGGATGAGATGGAAACCAGTCTGCTAGCGGGAAGTGGTGAGAGGTGACCTTTGTAGCAATTTTTAAACCTTTTTTACTCTTCACTTATTAAATTGTATCTTAATCCAGAAGGATTTCTTCCTTTTGCCCTTACAATCCTCTCCACCATGCTGCTGGGCAAGAGTAAGCACGCAGTTGGTGAGTGCATAGTTTCTGGATGTGATCAACCTACTGCTATCAGTCATTCTATTAATGTGGTTCTGATGACTGTGGTTCATCTTTAAAGTGCTAACATAATTTTAAGTTTCTTCCTGTTCCTTAGAAATTCTGAAATATAACAAAACATTTTATATGAAAATCAAAAATTCTGAGGAAGTATTTAATTATCTGTTTTGGGTGGCAGTTGACAGTTAAAAATCTCAGTCTTGATTGCTATAATTTATAAACCACTGTGTATTCTCTGTACATTTGTGAAGAAAAATTGCCTATTTTTATGCATCACCTTTAAGTAGAAAAATACAATGGCTCTGGCTTTGATTCCCTCTATGTCTGAACCCATATTCCCATTTTAAAATTTCACTTGAAATATTCAATACTAATATGTTAAATCCAAATTGTTCCAAATATAATTTGGTCATTCAAATAAGTATTTGAAATACAATATAAAACAGTAATCACAGGAGCTATCAAAATTTTAACAATTTTATTGTGGAAATGCATTCTCCTTCAGAAAAACCTTTTCAATTATTCAAAAAGTTGTTTCAGTCACTTACTGTTTGTCCTCTTTTCAGTGTGCTTACTTCTTGGCCACACACAATTTTGCATTCATAACAAGAAGAGGCATACCAAGCACAGAATGATAAAGAAGTTTATAAAGAACATAATTCAGTGACTGATGGGCCCAAAGGGTTACACCTGCCAAAATGCATTAACTATTGTAATGTGATGTAACAAACTGTGATGTGACTTGCTTGACATAATACAGTATGTCACTGAGGAATTAAATGAACAAATGAAAGAGTAAAACTGGAAAAAGTCTAATAGGGAAAGAGTTGCAATTTTAATTTCTAGTTTTGTGAAAGAAGATGAAATTATGTTCACCATATAGCAGATTGGTGTCAAGTGAAATGTTTAGAAGTTCAAGATAATTGGTATTCTGGGAACTCTCAGGATGCTGAATTGTCCTGCCTAATGTTGGGAGGGAGGAACACCATGTTGTAGGAACTATGGCCAGAACAACAAATATCCAAACTATTAATGCAACATACTATGAAAATAAAAAAGATGTGAACAATACATAGCACATTCACAATGCAATTAAAAAATCATATACAGTGAAGTATTCAGAGATATTTATCGCTGCTCCCAGAATACAAATTAGATAGTTAAATCTGTGAGTTTAAATTATTGGGCCTAACACTAGGTGAAAGAGACCTTTCTTTATCCTTTGATGAACCTTGAATAGAAAAAAAATACAGACACGTAACACTTTTCCAGGTACTGAATATAACAAAATACTCTAGATCATAAAAGTAACTGTTAGAAACCGATCTCTGCTGTATTTAAGCAAGAATGTCAAACATCACTCATGTTTATCAGAACTAGACAAACAAAATATATCTGAAAAAATAGATCAAAATACTCTGTGCAGTCTTGAGCAAAACTGATTTGCACTAATTTGTGCGCTTGGTTGTAAGACAAAGAACGTGGAAACTTGAAAGAGCATCTTATAATTACACCTTTCTGCTTTCTGTTGTGATTGTGATTGTTGTTATTATTTTACATTGCAAGGGATTCTTCAGATGTTTTGGAAATCATGGAAAATTTAGGAATGGTCCATGAAAACTCATACATTTTCCATTAGTAACAGGAGTTTCCTCCATTAGCTCTGCTGATTTTTAGAATGTAACCTTATGCTGCGGATAGGATTTCTTTTGGCACTTAGTCATGACAATGTACTATTTTGGACAATGGACTGCTTCCACGTTCATCAAAACAAACTATTGAAACACATTTTTTACTGATTTCTGAGATGCAAATAGCATTTGTCAACTTGCATCACATACATCAGTCTTGTATTCTCACACAATTAAAAAAAGGCTTCAGACAATTACACAGTTACTGTCAAAATGCAAAGAAAACCCTGTATATCATATGCTGTAGCATTTCTGATATGCTTTCTGACAATGATGTGTACAGAATAATGATTTTTTTTAAAAATATGCAAAATACAAATAAAATGCATTTTTGAACAGGAGATGTAAAACAACATGACAACATGCAGTAGTCTGACTTTCTGTGTATAAATGACTTTATGACAAAGTGAATTGAAATATAAGTTTCACGAGCACTTTCAAAGCATGCTTAAATTTATCAACATGATGTATACCTTACTGAGTGCAAACTTTGTGTCTGGCCTTGTGTCTGTGTGTATTTGTATACATATATACACATATATATGTATGTATGTGTATTTGATAATGAATCCATTTCTGCTTATTTCTTTTAGTTGAAATCTAGAATATCCTTTAGAATCCTTAAATTAGGTACCCCAGTGCAGAGATATGTGAGGATTCCTGCCAATGTTTCCACATTCTAAACTAGTGACTATTAAAAGTAATGATTTTAGACAAAAGAATGAAATGTGTTTCTTTAATCTGCTGGTCACATAGTCCAGAGGACTTCATACCTGGTGAAACATATTTGTCACTGTGTGCTCTGAGTGGGCCAGTACAGCCTTGCAAAGGAACCACTAGCAGTTGCTTTCTGTATGATTGTCCAGCTTGTGAGAGCTGCCAAGCAAGAGTGTGTCTAACCACGGGAAAAGTTCAAAGAGGTAAGAACTGCTCTATTGCATTCTACTTCTTTCTTACTGCTTTGTGAATCTCAGCACAGGAGAAACTCTCACCCCGATTAGGACACTATAAGTAAGTTATTTTAAAATAGAGTATTACTATAGATAAAAGGATAATGCTCTGGAGATACATGTGGAAAATGCAATTCTTATGAAAACTACTACTACACTCATGATGCTCTGAGGGGCATAAGGGAGAAAATGATTGCCTGATGTGCAGGGAAAATATAAATACAGAGGGGATTGTGCAACAAAGGCTGCAAGAAATAGTCCAAGAATTTTTTTTATTATTATTTTTTTAATGGATAAATATAAGAATTGAGTGAGAACTGTGAATACCTCATGTGCAGTTAGCTCTGGAGGAATGAAATAGTTGAGATGGGAATTCAGCCACATTGTCTGTTTGGCCTATACGCTTTTGTTTTACAGAATCATGAAGTCGGCTGGCATCAGAGCAAAGATGAGATTATTATTTTTAGGGATACAAAATTCAAAAGATTGAGCTGACTAGCATGTTTCTGTGACAGAAACTGAGAAATAGTGACTTGTATTTTTGAAGACAGAGAAGGAAGACATGTCTCTGCTGTTTGTTCATGCAGAAGTGAGTATACCTTTGATTAATTTCAACTGTTTGTGAACAGTTGGAGGAAGCTGGGCTCACTAGAAGCCATGGTGGGAGGTGCCAGAACACTTCTCATTGAGCAGCAGCAGCAGCTGTAAGAATGACAGAGTATTTGGTAGTAAGGTTAAGAGGAGATGTGAGCTCTGTCTAAGAGCTGATAGGGTCTCTGGGGTCATGGGAGATGGGTTCTGTCTTATAACCACGGGAAAGTGATGATGCTTCACAGTGCTCACTCCCAAGTGCCAGCTGGCATCCCAGAAGCAGCTCCACAAGTAATATGCCTCTGCCCCGGCCCTGAGCCATTGGGTGACAGAACAATCATGGTAAGCAAGCAGACACTCTAACATAAGAAAGAGAAAACAGAAAATGAAAAGTTTCTTTGGAGTGGGCCTTGGAGAGGAAAAAAAAGGGTGAAAATTGTATTGCGTGCAGGAAAGAATAGAGGCTGAACTCAAACAGTTCTTTGGGATGAATGACCCCAAAATTGGCATGAGGAGGAAGGCTCCTTTTCTACTTCCAGGTTTGCATTAATAGAGTAGGTCTAGGCTGCTGGGAACAGCTGAAAGGAAAGAAATCAGAGTTGCTTCAGCCTGATCCACCTGTCATCATGCACAGAAAACAATGGAAGACAGTGAACCAAGACATCATCTGTCAAGCTTATTATCTGTCCTAGGAGGTTTATTATGTGCCAGGAATTCAGTTGTGAAATGCTTGCAGAGGCATTGCCAAGATTTATCTGTTTTTTAAACTGATACTGTTTATTTCCTATGTGATATCAACAATTTTTTGACACCAAGGAAGACCCTGAGCACATCACAACAGACTTTAGAATTCTGACAAAGAACGTTTTGACTGCCTTATGGTGTGATATAGAAAAGATGGATCCAAATTTTTCTTAGAAGTTCACAATGAATGCTCATGAAGCAATGTCTGTGAGGTGAAACAAGGCAAATTCCAGTCAGATGTTAGAAATGATAATTCTAGCATTAGGGTGATCAAATATTTGAATGAGTTGCTCAGTGAGTTTATATAATCTTTATCCATGGAGATATTAACAGTTGGCTTTATATGATCCTGAACAATATTATCAGACTTTGAAGTTTGGTGTAATTCCAAAGTTGTCCCTTACTCTGAGCAGGATATGGGGTGGGACCAGTGGATGCTTAGAGCTCCTTTTCAACCTAAACTTTTATGGCTTATGAGACAATAATTGAGACAAAGAACTTCAAATTTTTCAGTACAGTTTGTTTTTTTTTTTAATGCTGAAGTGGCTTAGAACTGAATATAGCATCTGATAATCATACAATACTGCTTATGCTCTTTAAGTGTTTAGATAACTAATAGCTACTGCTATAAGCAAGAATTTATAATCAATGTGTTCTGTTCCCAGTAACCAGATCTAAGTTCTTCTCCTGTAAATTAGATGGCCAAGGCTCAGTTATCTCTTTCATCAGGCCAGAGAGCAAATAAATATGTTAGCCCACTGTTTGTTTCTTCCAACTGTTATACTGTCAACCTAAATGACTTAAGGCACTTAATTGTGCTTTACAAGGCACAAGAAATCATTGTGAGTAAAAACTATGTTTAAATTGGCAGTGATAGAAGGACAGGGCATACGAGAAAAAAAGAAGGAGGAAGGCAGGAAGGCAGGCAGGCAGGCAGGCAGGCAGGCAGGCAGGCAGGCAGGCAGGCAGGCAGGCAGGCAGGCAGGCAGGCAGGCAGGCAGGCAGGCAGGCAGGCAGGCAGGCAGGCAGGCAGGCAGGCAGGCAGGCAGGCAGGCAGGCAGGCAGGCAGGCAGGCAGGAAGGCAGGAAGGAAGGAAGGAAGAAAGAAAGAAAGAAAGAAAAGAAATTTAATAAGCTAACAACCTTCCTAATTCTAAATGCCTCATACATGGTTTTGAGTTCAAAGATGCAGAAGGAGAAGCGAGAAGGAGCTACAGAGTGTGATGCAGCAACAGAATGTCCTCATGCCCACTCCATCCTGCATACACAAAATGGTTTATTGTAAAATAAAGAAAATCAAGTAATGCCTTCACTGGAGGATAAAAACTCTCTGTGAAGCCACAGTTTGGTGTCTATGGTAATACTAGCACAGTAGGGGTGATGAAAATCAATGTGTTCACTGTTTTTCATAATAAGTAGAATTCATCAGATGCAAAAGACCAAGTGTACTTCCAAAATTTGGGGTCTTGAGTACAGTCTTCTGAGCAATGCATTGGTTTGGTTTTAGTTTTTTGAGGGTCATTTTGGTAAGCTTTTGCAATAACAAACTTCATAAGTGTTGCAAAAGTTCAGTTCATAAATTGCTAAGAATTATTTTGCAGGAAAAAAATGAAAGAGCAATAAATTTATAGAAAAAAAAAGTAATGTTTTAGATAATAGTAAAAATTACTGGAGCACAGAAAATTGATGTGAGCCCAAACATTACAAAGAGATTTTTTAAAATAATTTTTGACTTACAGAAAAAAGTACTATTAAAGTTATTTAAATTCATCAGACAGGTGTTTGTAACTAGCAGAAAATCAACATTTCTTCAATTCTTTAAATACATCATGCATTTTATAATAATCTCAAAAGTATTTAAAATTGCATGCTTGTCTAGTCTGTTTCTCTACAGAAATGAATGCCATGACAGCTAAGAAGGAACCATACTCAGAACACATTCACTGTCATTTGTGTTTGATGTCACAACATTCAGAAAATAGGTGAATTAGAGGCCTTAAATAATCTGAGAAAGGTGGCTTCTGGAATAGCATGATATGAAGCTGTATGCAAAAGGATTAACATGATTTAAATGAGAGCAAATTGCTTTGGAGGGAAGTAATTTCATTAAAGTACGGCAGTTTAAAAGGTAAACAAGGGAATAAGAAGTCAGGAAAGTGACAGAAATGAAAGGATATCAGCAGGCTTATTGGCTTCAGATTGTTGACTTCATGGGGCAAAACTCCATTTTGCTTTTAAACGTGATCCATCTTTCTTTGATCAAATATGGACAGGTGAACATATGACAACAGGAAAAAATAACCAAAGCATCTATCCAAAGATGCAGAAAAATATTTTAAATCTTTCTTTGACCATCTCAGTTCAGATTCTCAGCAACACTGGCTACACTGAAGAGTAAGCTTCTTTTGCAGTCAAGTCAAACATAAGATACTCAAGATGTACAGATTGCCTTGACTCCCCTTGCCTTGCCTTGCCTTGCCTCGCCTTGCCTTGCCCTATTCCTTCCCTAAAATGTATTTCCTTTCTTCTGCAAAGTAAATGCTTCTGGGGTTTTGTTGGTAGTCGTTCATGCTCTACACTACTACACAATTTTAAATTTCTTGAAATGGAACACTGAGAAGTATGACTTCTGGGAGTGTTCACAGGCATATTGCTCAGTGTTTCCAGGTCAGGGGATGCTTTCAAGACTCTGACCTAAGTGAATCTATCATTAATCTCTTCTTTCTTCTTTCTTCTTTCTTCTCTCTGCTCTCTTCTCTCTTCTTTTTTTTTTCCCCAGAAAGCACTATGGTTTCTCTTAAAAAGAGAAATAAATGTTTATAAAGGTTGGAAATTGAAGAATGAAGAAATAAAGGACAAGCAAATGTCTCAGAGCTTTCATTCTTTAAGTGTGTTTCCATGTGCATTATGTTCTATCCAATACTGTGTCCTAGAGTCCTCATATTAAAAAACAGTAATTCATCTAGTTTGAGGGTGTTTAGGGATATAAGTAAGCAGCTGTTCTAAAAAATGGCAGCTCTGATGTTTTTCTCCTTATTAAAGGAAATATTCCAAGGTTTCCAAATATCCACGTTTTCCAAGTAAACTTTCAATCTGTGATGACGCAGCCCTAACACAGCATTTCTTTTCAATTTCTGCCCAGATAACATTAAAAAAAAAAAAAGCAGTTGTTAGACAAAGAGGAAATTTACCATTGTGAGACCTGTGAAGCCTAGAAAAACAGTTTTAATATTTTTCACTTTTACTGAGATATAAATTATAAATTGAGATCTTCTAAACAGTCTTCATCACATTTTAATTAGTTTAAATGCTCACTAGATGATTTGCTGAGTGTCCCATTTACACTTCTTATTGCCTGTGGCATAGGCAAGGAAATGAGATTGCCTGGAAATTCTCTTTGCACTCTGCAAAGCTTTAACTGAGCTTAAAGGTTGTTGCTGTTACTGCCTGAAGCAAAATAACCAAGCATTCTGTGATTTTGCCAAGGATCTTTTATCTAGGAACTAGGATAAACACTTGCACCCCATTAAAAACCCTAAACCTGACAGTTTGTGAAGACAAGCAGTGGCATTAGTTCAGATATAGATAAATTTGTACTTCAATATGAAATAAAATCTGCACCTTAGTGATGGAAAAGGGGAATCTAATTTAGATACAGAAATAACATCATTTATTTACAAGTAGAGTTTAGATTTATATTTGTTTAATAAACAGACAATGATACTGTTACTCTTCAGCATCAGCAGTAGCAGCAAGGAGTAGAGCAAGTTAGTTTGCAAGCAGAACATCTCTAACACAGGTAAAACTTGTTTTCACTACTTTTTTGTGCGACTTTGCATAGTCAGAATTGGAATGTAGATTATTAAACACTCCACCAAAACTGACAGGAACAAAAGAGGCTTTCTTTGTTTTATTTTAATCATACCTACATGAGAATGATGTTCTAGAAGAAGCAAATGTCTAACAAGGGCAATGGTTTCTCGATGAAAAGGAGCAGATAAGAGTGATAAATCATGGATGTATCGAGTCTGCTCAGCACAAAGAGAGCTTAGGCAATAGAAGTTTCATCTCAGAGAGTCAGAAAGGAAGAGATTTTATTCCTCTTGTCATTGCCATAGTATGACAGCTTGGACAATTCACTGTATTGCCAATGAAGTCAAATGTGAAGTCTCAAAAGATGACACAAAACTTTGCTTTTGTGAAAAATGCCCTGATGTAAAATTGAACTGTAAAGTGGGGTGAAAAAACCCCAAAACATTACAAGAGACCAGAAGGGAAGAGTAAG
>VYZP01033844.1:2955-44800 GCA_013400635.1 Hypocryptadius cinnamomeus
TTTAGTCTGAGATGAGTTTCCTGCAAGAAAGAGCCTTTCACTTGACTGTTTCTGTGGTTATTTGGGATGAAAGTGTTCACTGGGAGGGAGAGCTACTTCAAAAGGCACAAAGTCACTCCTTTGGGAGCACTGCTATCTGAAATAACCTCTAAAGAGAACAACAAATCCTGTCCAGGCAGGCTCTGGGCTCAGGGTCAGACATAAACCATAGTTTTAGACCAAACCAGAACACTGAGTTGGAACATGGCCAGTTCCAGGAAAAAAATCAGCTACAAATCTAGACCTGAGCATCATAGCTCAGAGCCTGTTCGAACACATGCTTCAGTCCCTGTTCTTTGTTTCATTCTGAGCAGGCAGGATATAAGCAAGTGGCTGCAAGCTGCTGCTGAGCACACTGGGTCATGTTCTGGTGGAAGGATGGTGGCAGCAGTGGGGCACTTCATGCACAGGGCCCTGTCAATCTGTACACAAGCGCAAATGCAGGGATACCACTTTTGGGGTGGGGAGCCCTTGACACAGAGATTGCTGCAGGCAATGCTGAGGGAGTGCCACAGGAGGTATTGCTGTCTTTGCTTTGGTCCAGTACCCTCCCGACCCATCTGCTACAACTTGCTGCTGGAAATTAGAGAGTGAGCCAGGTGAAGCTTTTGGCTCCTTTGGTATGGCCAGTCTTAAATGCTGAAACACAAAGGCTCCATTTAATACATAAATGCTAAAGATCAGCGCTGGCATTACGAAGAAGATAAGCCAGAGCCAACTGCACAGGCTGAGAAATATCCTTTTGCACTGTTTTTATGGGGACTTGGGGGATTCTGAGTCTCAGAAGTTGCTCCTCTGCCAGCCTTTCTCGGTGGCATCCTTCCCACCAATTCTCAATGAGAATTGAGAGTGAGCTGTGCTCTGGTTATCTTTGACTGCACCAGGGCCTGGTGGGAGCCCTGGCCAACAAGTATAAGTCAAAAAAGGCTTGGCAGGCTCAGCTCGGTAATGTCTCCTGCCCCCAGAGTGATCTCACAGGGAGAACTGAGAAGTGCTGCTCCCAGCAAAGTAAGATGGGATGCATTTTCACACAATCTGATTTTCCCAAGGAGCTACAACCTCAGTCTCCTCAGCAATGTGAATTAGTGCAGTAAGAGGGATGGTGCAGGTGGACAAACACTTCAGTCACTTAAAGTGCACTTGAAATTCTTCAGAAGACAGTAACAGCTCCTTCTTTTTTCATTTTAGAAAGACAAGATACCGTTTAGAAGCTGATAGGTCTCAGAACAGCAAACTGGATGGGACATTGTTTGCCAAAAGTGCTGTTAGTTAAGCTAGTCCTTATTCATCCCAGTGGAGATTTTGACTCAGGTTAAAATCTTTGGAGCTAACCTCAACATCCAGATCCAATTTGTTAAACAGTGATAGTGATGCCTCCTTCCAAATTCAGTTTTAGATTTACAGATGAATAGTGTTATGAAAGAGGATGGTGCTGCACAGACACTGTATTAATTATTATGTACTCATGACTATGTCTACCATTTGTGGAAGTCCAGGGAAGTGCCTCAGGGAATGAAGAATGAGACAAAGCTTGTAGCACAGCAAAACTGAAAACCAAAGTTCCAGGAGAGTTATCCACAACAAACCCTTTTCTGAGATTACAGCTGAAATAACAGCAACAATTGGTAAACAGGCATTAATCAAGCCAGCAGATTTCCCTTAGTGAGAGTAATTAGCTACTCTGCCAGCTCCCAGTCTGCTCTGGAGGGTTGACTGGCTGGTAGAAAATTTTCATGGCAGACATACGAATGTACGCACCCATACACAGATCCTGACCAGATTATAAATTAGCTTCACTGTGGAAGCTTCCATGCATAAATGCTATTTTGAGAAAGAGAAATGCTCTGTACAAAGCCACTTAGTGTGATGTCTTAGTTCCATGGATGGCAATGGGACATTTTCTATTTATTTTTATGAAGCTAGGATTTTACTGTCAGTTTTACTCACATGTATTCTCTCTCCGCAAGTGTAATCTTCAGAGGGTTTTGAACATCTGGCAGACTGAAGTGGCAGAAGGAGCTGGGCAGGTTTCTGTGCAGTGAACATATTTTGGAATCCAATAATGGATTCAGCTAAAGCATGAATTACCCTGACAGCAGATACACTTGGGTAACCTCAACTGAAACAAGGGCTAACTCTAATTTTTGAGTCTAATCTGCCACCCACCTGTAACACAGAGGAAAACTCCTGGGAGGACACTTCCTCCATAAATGAAGTTACTCATAGTTACCTTTACTTGAGTAATCCCTTAGTTTATTCTATCCTAAAGCATACTCCTATGCTAAACTGCATGCAATTGAAGAGTCCATTAGATAGAGTGGATTGGCGGCCTGGGACTAAATAATCATGGAAGCATAAAAAGTAAGGTAAAAGAGAATGAAAAGACAAATATTTACCTTCTGTGGAGTATATTCACAAAGAATAATGCTTCTGAAAAGCAAGTAACAATTCTGAGTTCTCAAGCAAGCTGATGAAAGAGAGGTCGTATTTCCAGATGTCTGATGCTGTGTGCTCAGGAATGCTGCATCTGGGATCTGAAGAGTGAGGAATTCAAAATGGTTAGTCACCCAACAGAAATATTGGCTGATATTCTTGGATTTGGTAACATTCCTAATTTTCAAACCTTCAGCTGGACTTATTTTTTAAACAGTTGCTTTTCAGTTCAAGTTTTCCTGTTCTAATTTTTTGATCTCCTGCTCTTTCAGCTTCTTTCATTAAACAAAAAGATAGATAAATAGCAGAGTTGAGGCAGCTCATTTCACCTGCAAGAAAACACAGTTTTTTCAGCAACTTCTGCATGTTTCTCTCTTCCTTTTGCTACTGCTGTTGTTTAAGTGCTGGCACGAGCAGCCCATGTAGCTGGAGGAGGTGTGTATGGTGCAATCTCTGAGATTACAAATCTCTGAGATTACACAATCTCTGAGATTGTGTGAGATCACAAAGGCAGCACATAACCATATGGAGGTGCTTCTTATTGCAGAGAGCCAGTATTATGCAAAATGCTGTTTCCCAGCTGTTCCTTTCATGTATCAAAGAGTTTACAATTAAATTACTCAAATCCAAGGCCATACAAGTCTTCTACCTCTCTTGTAGTCAGCAATTTATATATGTATGTGAGTCAGCCAGCAGAACTGAAGTCAAAGGTCTGAGTCTTGCAAAACAAAGCTATTCAAGGATGTTAAATCTTCACAAGACTGAAACATGACTGGAAAACCAAATGGATAATAGACTCTGTGTTAACCAGTAATTTCTGCTGGAAGGATTTGTAACTCATCAAAGTAGAGGAAATCATCTGCATTAGTGTTTTGTACAAACTATTAGGCATGTCTGAGCTTTCAATTAAGTAGACTAGAAGAAGAATCAAGCACTGATTTCATTAGAATCTTTAATTTGTTTTTTACCTTAAGGGTATACATATATAATTTGTGGGCTTTTTATTTACAATCAAAAATAAAATAATAAAACTACTTCTAGCTACTTCCTTGTGAAAAGCAAATATTGCATAGCAAGCCCTGCCTTCCTCAATATTTGTACAGATTGGTAAGGCATGGATTTTCATGTACGTGTCTAACACTGCAGATGTGCATATACAACATACATATATATTTTCTATCCTATAAAAGCATGAAGAGAAGGAAGGCTTTCTGGGATATGTCAGAATCACTAGGAGGACCAACTGATCCAAAATTTGAGACAATCATTGTGACATAATGTTGTGCTGTGAGAGATGCCAAATCTAGCCCTGCACGAACCTGTTGCATTACCAGCAGCAT
Source organism: Hypocryptadius cinnamomeus (assembly GCA_013400635.1). Taxonomy (NCBI): domain Eukaryota; kingdom Metazoa; phylum Chordata; class Aves; order Passeriformes; family Zosteropidae; genus Hypocryptadius; species Hypocryptadius cinnamomeus. The sequence continues at coordinate 6,768 of VYZP01033844.1, forward strand.
GTAAGGGCATTGTGCCCAATGTAAAGATGCAGGACCAGTTTCTACAGGGCTCATCTGGCTATTTGGCTGCCCCAGACCGAACTTAATGAGACATTTGTTCAGTTTAGAGCTCTCCATTTCTGGCTTCTTGAATATAGTTCACTTTCTGTATAGTGGCACAACATAAACAGAGGCACAGCGCCTTGCTTTTTCTCTCTGTATCTCTCCTACAGCATCAAGATTGGGACATCTACTGGGAATGATCAATGTGTGCATGAATTTTTCTTCCCCAGAAGAACTCCAAATTCTGCTTTACTACTTCCATTAGCTATTGGCAAAAATTGCTGTTATTGTCCTATCTGACTATTTGCAAATTAGTGACATTGTTTGTTGTAGAACAAATGTAAGTGCCACGTTTGGAGATGGGGAGCAAGTTCAGATGCTTGGTCTGGTATTACTGAGGCAATATTTATTTGGAGGAATCAATACATTTTGTTAGATCAGCCGATGAAAGTGGGAAAAAATTACATACTTGAAAATAAAAAAAAATAGGAGCCTTTCTGCTCAGCCTAGACATTATTTGTGTCAGTCTAGGACCCCAGTTTACAAATAGTCTGCATGTTAACTGTAGCCTTTGTGTTTCTTTCTGGCTGTATAAGATAAGAGCTTAGCTTGTTTGTGCATAAATTTGTCCACATGGAATAGACACTTAAAATCAGAGAGGAAAAATCATGGAAACAGTGAATACACTAACCTTTAAATTTCTCATGTGAAAACAATTAACACTTTTTTTTTTTATATTACTTTATTAGGAAGTAATAAAGTAATATAACTCAAAAACTCTAGGGCTTTTCTAATAACTCTGCTGGCTATAACACTGCTGATAACAAGACACATCTGCTGATTACGCTGATTTGAGTGCTCCCTCCTTTCACCTTCTGCTCCTCTCCACACTCTCATTTTGGCATCTGTAATTAACTGTGGCCCTCAATAACAACCACCATCTCCCAAGCCTATCTTCTTCCCAGGGTTTCAGTAGCAGTATCCACTTCAGAGCCTCAAATCAAGTAATGAAGGAAACTTTTCCTGTTCATATAAAAAGTAGAGAAAATTACTAAGTGCAGAGAAAGGAAGAGAAAAATCAGAAAAAATTAAAAGACAAACACCCAAAAAATGAAAGAATACCCTGTGTCTAGTATCTCAGTGAGGAGGCCTGGGACCATAGAAGGAGGTTTTTGGGTCAGTGATATCCAGGTAGCAGTGACACCCTTCCCATCCAATAAACCACAGCCTGTGCTCAATGCCTCATCCATCATTGCATAAGAAGTGCTGTTAATTTCCAAGGAGTGAGCAATAAGAACAACTCCTACATGTGCACACCCCATGTGCGCTTGAACAGCAGGAGCATCTCTTCCCCATAACTGCCCTGGAGGTGCTTCTTTTCACAGAACGACACCATGGGACGCGTGGCTGTCCCAGCTGCTGCTGGGAATGTCCCATAGGATACAGCACCCAAAGGGTCAGCTCCTGGTCACACAGAGGCCTCTTAGTAATTCACAGAGAGAACAGGAAAAGAGGGGACGCGAGTGATGAAGCACAAAACCCATCCTACATGCATACACAGAGCTATGGGATCCTGCTGCACCATGGTACCTTCATGCAAATCCTTCCTGGCCCAAGCTTTGGGAAGTCACACAGAGGCCGAGGGAGCTGCTGTAGTCGCACAAATCCTGCCGTGCCAAAGGCGTGGGGGAGGACCTTTGGCAGCAAAGCCTTTACCCGCGGTGGCTGCTGCTTGTCCCTGCAGCTGAGCCCCGTCTGCCGGCACGGCTGGCACTGCTCGCCCGGGGCGGGAGCCAGCACAGCAGGGCAGAGGCCAAGCGGGCAGAGCTGCTCAGGGAGCTCAGCCTTTGGCAGACACATCTGGCACAGTTTCCTCAGCTGTGGGGTATCTGTAGCATCAGGGGACCTGCCCGTGCTGCAGGGAAGCTAAGCTCACCTGGCTTTTGAGACCACACCAGTCTTCAGAGCTGACAGGATTAAAAATCCACAGGGTTTAGTGCAATAAATTTGGCTGCTGCCAAGAATAGATGGGAAAATTCTCACAAATTTCTGGTATTTATTGATGAACAGTCTTCATCTTCCCATTTTAACTGGAGAATGCTCCCTCGGGAGTTGTGGCAGATAGACAGACAGAGGTCTGAACAGCAGTCTGGGCTCTGTTATAGTTGCAGATGACTGAGTGCAATCAGATGCATGCTCTGCCCTACTTGTGCAGCAAAATCAGTAAGGATGGGATATAATCTTAAGGATGACTACACTCTTTTGATCCAACTTCCCTAAATCAGTGTCATGCAAAGGAAAGTGATGACAGTTACAGAAAAGTGGAACCATATTTCCTTTGAGGGTTCCCTCCTTTCCCTAAGAAGTATGTCAATTTAATGTTAGCATTAGGTCCTGTGACTGGTACATGTCAAAATGCTAGTGCTCACTGTTATCTTTCTGTATTTCAGCAGAAAGCTGCTTATAGAAGTGACAGTGTTCCTGTATGTGGGACAAATACTGATGTCTTCCTAGAGAGGTTTGCATTTTTCAATCAGAAAAAAAAAAAGTTAAAGGAAACTGGGTATTAAAAGGGCATTAGCAGTTTCCCATCTCAAGACTGACAAAAACCCCCTGAGAATACAAAGGACAACACAAGGCAAACATCTGTTCAAATAAAGGGAGTTAGAGAGCTACCTTTTGTTGCATTGAAGTAATATTCCACCCATAAAAATTAACCAGTCTCTGTTTCCCCACACTTTATACCATATTCAGTTCTTAGGATTATGTTTACTGGAAAGTTTTGATTGTGTCATTTCTTTTCACTGCAAGCTAATTTACGGTTCCATGTAACTTAATCACATTTTCTTCAGCCTTCTATTAACAATACAAGTCTGGGACAGATAAAAAGCAATCATTCAAAAGAATAACATACCTCTTTAACACAAACTGACATAGGCAAGCAGGCTAGGGCTCAGACAATCCCAGACCTGCTCCATTAAGAGAGGAGATTTTTAACAGATCTGTCGCACCCCACTGGATATAATGGGCCCTCATCATGGCACGACAGGTGATTGTGTTCTGGAAATGTTCCAGTGCCAGCTGTGTTGCTGTGTGTTATTTGTAACCTCTGTAATTGCAGCTTTTCAAAACCATTTTTATTTTGAAAGCCAGTATGGAGGACAAAAAAAACCCCTAAAAACAACCTACCACCATTTGTTCAGAGAAGAAAAATCTGCATATCAAAGCCTGAATAGTAGTGGCCTGTTTTCTGAATTGCTGGCTTAGACATTCTTCTTCTAACTAACCCCCAAACCTTAATGTAATCATTGTTCCATGTTTTCCCCTTTCCTCATAGTCCAGTTACTGTTCCTGCTTACAAATGAATGGACCAACAAGCATCTGCTTAATGCCTGCGAGGGCAATTCCTTCTGAAATATTAAAAGGGTGAGAAGCTGAGCCTGTTCATGAGAGCTACTTGAGCAGTAAGCAGGGACTCTTCTGTGTGCCTGGGGTTAAACCAAGGAAGAGTAAGAGAAAGGAGCCATCTAAATTTCCTCCCAATCAAGTTTCATATGTTTTTTCAATTGCACTTGCTTTTAAAGATCCTGGCACCATCAGGCTGTGCCTAGACTGAGCCTGAGCAACAACATGACCCCACTACCACCAGCTCTGGACCCTGCTGCTCCTCTGGTTTGGTCACTATTGCCACACCCAGTCACCATTTATTGAAAATCACCTGTGGAGAGAGAGCAATCATTTTCTTTGCTCTGTACATCTTCACACTGTTCATCTTGCTTGCCTTGGAACTTAAGGAAAATTCCAGTCCTTTAATTTCTTTCCTTAGGTCACATCTGAATATAGATTTAGAAATCAGTGGGAGAGGTTTACTCTGCCCCCCAAGTTACAAAAATTGCCTGCCTGTTATGCAAGTGATGGATTACTAAGGCAGTAATGTGGGTAGTTATATTCCTGGTGGAATAAATAATCCAAGCATGAATCACCTTTTCTCCATTGCTGTATATTCAGATCAAATACTTTTATATCCATGATTTCTCAAACCATCCAAGAAAAAAAGTATATAAAAAGAAGTCACATGAGAACAGAAGGAAGTTTAAAGAGCTTTCCTGGGATTTTTAGTTGCCAGGGTAACCATTTTACTCTGTAATCAATATGTTTGGCATGTTTCTATTGCTTTGTGACTGCTGCCATGGACAACATCGAAAGGTGTTTGGGGAAAACACTGGAAGTGAAGACAACTACTAATTTTGGGAAAAAATGATTCAGATATGAAAAAAGGAAATAACTTATCCTGAAAATATTCTAAAACTATATCTGATTATCTTGAGAAATAGTGGAGTAATTTTGTTCAATAGCTTTGCAGGATTTGAGAGGATCCTTTGGCGTATACGAGTATCAGCTCAATGCCTATCAAGTTGCACAAAAACTACATTATAAGTTTTTTCCCCATCTTAAATGTGCTGCATTGTACACAGTATTCTGTGCCAATCAGTGAAGACTAATCTTTTGAGTGAGCACCTCCTAAGTTTAAAAAATCACATAGCAAGCCCAACACCAAGCAGCTTTAGCAAAATAACTGACCAGTTGCCAATTTAAATTTATTATTGGTAAGACAACACCAATATGAGCCAAAGCACATTCTTAAGAATTTTAGGAGTATCCTTATTTTTGCAGTGTTTTCTAACCGAGGCTTTCAGAGTGTTTTTGTAAATACAGCTAAGCATCGTTCTTAATCTAAAGGCAGACATATACTGGCAAAAAGCAATCAAATTATTTCCTCAACACTCTCACTGCAAAGCAGGACATGCCTTGTTGCTACAATTATGGCTTATTCCTCTGCAGACGCTTCCATCGTTCATGTGTCTCCAGCTGCATGGAGCAGAAGCTTATGACCCAATCCCTCTCACTCATCTCCTCCTGGTTTCTTCTCTTTCTTGGAGTGGTGCATCACAAGGCCTGCATCAGATGTCTGTGATGGAGCTGACCTAGGTTAAGGAGGTTGCATGACCTAAAGCTCTGTGTTTCAGAAGGAAAACAGCAAGGGAGCTTTAATACATTCGCTGTTTGTCAGAACCTCCTCCTACCCCCGCGTTCTGAACCCATGAGACATCAAAATGTTAGAATAACTATTTATTCAGTTCAGCCTATTTTTTATTCCAGTCTTTTTCAAACAGAGAATCTTCAAAAAATTCACAGATCAAGATAAAATTAGAAACTGCTTTAAAGAACTTGCTGCAGAGATGACAAGATTGCCAGAGAGGAGACATAAGGAGATATGTCAGGACAGAAAAGGAAGAAGATTTGATTAAAATGAATGTCTGTATGGATGGGCATTTCCAATGGCTACAAGGCAAAGAGAAAGGGGGAAAATGAAAAAAAAAAAAAAGAAATGAGGTATTAATTTTATTCACTGGCATTTAGTCAGATCATAAAGCATCCTTCCATTTGTTTCTGGGTATTATTGTGCAGATTTCATGGTGTCGGTCCCATGTGCAGATGCCCCATGTGAAAATTGCTCAGTTCAATCAATTCTTACTGAACCAATACAAATTTTCTTTCTCTGAAGAAGTATCAGAGGTCTTGGTGGTGAATTTAGTGAAAGGTGGCAGACGCTTCTGTCATTGATCATGCCCCTGTTAACTGGTGTGTGATAAAGGCTGTTCCCCCTCCTGGGAAGTGTTGCAAGGCAATTCTGAGATATTCAAGTCAGGTATTTGCTTCATCTGTGGCACTTGTCTTCTTTCACCTTACTTCATCTTTAAATAATAACTACTGTTGTTTTTGCTTTCTATTATAATTAAGGACTTGTTTTGTGGCCATACCAGTGGGACCAGGAGCTCAAGTGCCATTGCCTGAGGAAAAATAAGCCTGTGGAGTACAAGCCTGTCATGCCAGTGTCTGTTGCTTCTGATAAAGAAAAGGGAAATATTATTTTTGCAAAACAAACTGTAAAGCCTTCCCATCTCTCATGAGGAAAAAGGATGGGCACCATGTTCACTGTGAGCCACAGATGATGGTCTCAGTCAGCTCCCTCCAGGCAGGTCAACACTGCAGCTCCTGCATCTGCCCTGAGCCCAGCATGCATCCAGCTACAGGAATTAATGGGTAATAGCATGGCTTTTGCAGGGTCTATTGCAAAATGCACCACTCCAGACTGCATTGAGACATTTGGCAATTCATCTGTGCTGTCCCCTTGGCTGTGATGCCTGGAACATCAGCAGTACAGAGCTGGGTGTTTCAGGGCTGGGTTGAATACTCTCATGGTGTTTTCAGATACCATCAGTGTTAGCCTTCAAACCTTTACCAAATAACTTCTTTTTTTTTATTTTTCTTAGACCTGTGAGAAACTCATCCTGCATAAAGAAAAAAAGGCAAAACCATCTTCTTATCCTCACACTTGCAAACACAAAAATCTCTGGCCCGTTTCCCCATATTTATTTTCAACTGCATGATCCTGATGTGGAAGCCCCATCTCATTTTTTTTTGCTTCTTCAGGTTGACAACACTGTGTGAAAAGTCTGTTTTACCAGCAAGAAGGAACCAGCAATGTGATGGTTCCAATTTTTTTGAGTCTAACTCCTCTTGGCCATTCTTACTGGAAGGATAGTAATGTGGACAGGGTACATCTTTCCCTCCTGATTTCTAATTTCTCTGCTGCACCACATGCTTGTCTAGGATACATATTAATTATTTAAAAATACATATTAAACTAGAGTTAGGGTTGAGAATATATACCAGCGTGTTAAGGTAATAAAACCTTACAGGGATGTTATAATTATCCCATAAAGAAACATGACAATTCCAGTGACTTCAGATGAAGCATAAAAGAAATTAAATTGGGTTAGAGATAGGCAAAATGTCTCCATATAACCTTTATGAGGCTCTCTAGTGAGTTCTTGAGAATTAAAAAAAAGAAAAAAAAAATCAGTTTAAAGTAAAATATCTTCTTCATAAGCAAGCAATCATTGCTTTATGTTCCTATGTCTTATAAGAACACTATACCTAAACCAGAGTAGCTGATGATGGTGTTTGAAATTTAATTAGTATTGCTGATTGTAATGTCTGGGTCAACTCTGTCTTGGTTTACAGTGCTCTTGAGAGATAGGTTGCAACACACTGGAGTTCCAGTGAGGACATAAAAAAGGGGTTTTTTGGACAGAGCTTTCCCGGTCTTGCTGAGAGCGTGCTTTACTCTCTCTCTTCTCTTAGAAGAAATTTCATTGTTCACTTGACAATGTTCTGTTGTCTGCAGATGTTTCTTAATTGGTTTCAGTTTAAGTGACACCCATATGAAACCTACAAAAAGAAAAATAAAAGAAAATTTGATTAAATGTTATGGAAAATGGAGCTAAGCATGAAGCACAAAGATTTCATGAGTAAAGAAAAAAATAAATAAGCCACAGTGGGATATACTTGATTATAACAGTGCACCTTCATTTCTATATTGCATCTAAATTCAGTGATATTGTGATACACTGACTCTACAGTCAAGATTATAACAATATCAAACTCAATCAGACTTCACAGGTTCCAACCTTTGCAAAGGCAGCTTGAGATGATCTAGTTACCCATGCAACTGCAAAGCAACCTGTCTGCACACAAAAGGTGGAGAAATGTCAACAAATACCTGTGGTGATTGTCACTAAACTGTAATTACAGGTTGGTTGGAATGCTACAGTCATGCAGAAGAATGATATATGGGAAAATGAAAGGAGGTGACTTAATCAAAGCAACTTTCTTCTCTGTGTGTGTTTATGTACTTAGGTCTGTGTGCCTGAAGTAATGAACACTGTGCCTGCCTGGAGGAGGAGGAATAGGCTGATGCCAAGCTGGTTTTGATATTGTGTTTAGGTGCTTTAGGTACCAGGCAGCAATCAGCTCAGGTTTCTGAGCTCAGAAACCAGCTTAGTTGTAGCCACAGCTCAGTATTCAAACTGATTTTGTGTTAATTCCCCCCTTGTGTATTAATTGCCATCTGTTCTCACTGTTGTTTTTTCATGTTTATATTCACCCTTTATTATTCCACATTGCAGTACTGTCATTTATTAGTAATGTCAGGATTAGTGTCTCCACAAGACGAGCAGCAACTCCTATTACCACTCTCTGGCAGTGCTGTTCCTCTGGTTCAGCCCCATTGCCATAGGCACATGTGTTTGGTATATAATTTTACTTGTTCTTTGATTAATTTTGTTCAGAGATTGAAGCATCCAGTGGACTCCCTGGTTTATGTGATATATTATATTCCATATATAGTTCTATGTTATCCCATATGATGAAGCAGGAAAGGGCTCATCTTGATTACCCTTCTGAAAATTGAGTTTTGGTGTTGGTTTAACTTCTCATATCAACTGAAACATGGCAAGGGCATGATGGTTTTTACTTGTGTGCTCCCCATTTATGCTGTAGGTATCTCTTTTGCTGCAAGATTAGTCTGGACTGCTGCACTTGAGACAGTCAGAGCCCTGGCAGGGAGGGAGGGAAGGCAGCAGCAGGGAATGTTTGTGGATCCAGGACTGGTCTACTCAAGGACAGATGCTGCATGAGGGAGACTGCCATCCAGAGGGGCTGGAGGCTTCTGAGCAGGGCAGGAAGCACAGAAATGCGGCCAGACCTCAAATGTTATGGAAAGAAAGAGGTTTCCCCAACTGTGTAAAGCTTCTTGCAATTAGGAAGTCAGTAAAAGTTTCCAGTCTGTGAGCAAGACTGAAGGAAAGGACCTACTCTGAAGAGCAGGGGGTTGGGATGAGGGGAGGAGAATATTTATTTACAAGATGTTATTTTCTAACTGATGTAGCTGGTTCAGGTTTCCTTGGCTGCAACAGTGACTAAACTCTAGCCTGTCTTTTAGCAAAATGGATCTGCTGAGACTAAAACTGTTTTCATGTGCTCGGCAGAAGAAGGTGTCAGGAGATCTACCTCCCAGCTCTGCCTCACATCGGGTTGTAGATTTGAGTAGAAGTCCTTTCTCACCTTTTCATATCACGTTAATTTGAGTAGAAGTCCTTTCTCACCTTTTCATATCTAATTCCAAGCCCCTCTATTATGCTTTTCTTAAACAGAGCAGACAAAATCCAGCCAGGCTTTTAGCACAAGAGCCGCCCTCTGCTGCAGAAACCAGCATCAATCCTGGCACTGGTTTTTTCCTTTCTTGGTGGCTTGTGCATGCATCTAAGTACTTAAATCATCCTCAGCTCCCTTCTGAGGACCCTCACAGAGAAAGTCACTTCAATAAATCATTCTCTATTTAACAGATGGGGATTCTCTACAAAGCCAGACTTTCTACTGCAATTAAGTGTTAAAGGTGTTGCCCATGCAGTTTACCTCACATCCGTCTTAGTCTGTTAGCAGCATCCGTGTTAATCCTTCATGATTTTCAGTCACAAGTGCTACTGTTATAGATGCAATCTGTGCCTGTGGATATTTTAATTATCATCTTTTACAGTAGTAGTTGCATTTTTTTATAGTACCTATCCCACCTTCTTGTCACATGTAAATGTCAGTGCTGTTTCAGGGATTCAACAGTCTTCTTGTCCTTCTCTTTCCTTAGCTTGATTTTTTGATCCAAGTGTAGTCCAGACTCTTTCTCTTTGTGCTCACAGCCATTGCCTTTAGGACATGACTGTTCTTTGTGCGCCTTTAAATGGGAGGTTGTTAGAGCCATCGATCAAAATGCATGGTAAATGAAAAGTATGACTCTCCCTGCTTTTAGATATTATTGTTTGCCGCTGTCTACTTTGCCCTCAGCCATTTCCCTGCACCTTTTAATCACGGCAAGCTTCATTCTGTTCAGGTGGTACGTCACATCGAGGTGCTAATGAGCTTGCAGCTCAAACAATGACACATATGTTGCTAATATAAATGCTAAGCACTTGCGTTTGCATGCAAAGTATGTTTTGAAAAATGGGCCGATTATCATGAAGAGAATCAGGAATGTGCAGATGGCAGCTCCATCCCCATCCTGCTCTCCGAGAGTGACCCCTGCTCTGTTTTGCCACGAGAGTCCATTATCCCGGCTCACAATGCTGATACAGCCGGAGTCCCTTCATGCATATGTAGCGTCAGAGATTTTTTCCTCTGAGTGTGTCAATTTCCCTGTCTCCTTCATTTCAGAGGTCACTGTGGCTCAGATAACAGGATTTTTATTTACAGAACGTGAATGAAATTTGGCAAATCCTTGCACAGCACTACAAACTCATTTGGTTTAAAGTATTTTCTTTGTGTTGTCTTCAAAGATTGCCAAGACACTGGGCTTGGGATGAGGCTCCTGCACGTTCATAGCACACTAGAGATCATTTTTCATTAATGTCGCTATGCATTTCTAAGACATGGCAGCATATAAATCCTTCTCCAGCAGAGCTGAAGAGCAGAAGGACTTGGAACACCTAATCAAATTCCCATACAAGACATGTGAGATTTCTCACCTTCCCATCCCATTCTTCTGCAGATCTTTCACCTGCAGCATCCTTGCCTTTCTGGCTCATGTGCTGCTCTCCCTCCACAGGTGTGTAACATCACAGCAGTACAGGCTCTCTCCCTTTCAGCCTTTCTAACTTAAGTATTGTGGCTACCTATCTCCAGGCACGTTTCCCTTTTTTTTCTCAAGGTTTTTTGTTATCTAAGGCTCATGTTCCAGTTTTTCCATATAATTCTGACCTCTTTTGTCTGTGAGGATGCTAAGTCTGCCTTCTCTCACTTGTTACATATCTTGCTTGAGATGATATCTCTACTTCCTCTGCCAAAAATTACTTTTCTTCTCATCTTGACAGATTTACAGATTCAGGCTCTGAACTCCCACTTTCTTCAGAGTCCAGTGTCTTTGGTCAAAGCTGGAAACAAGAGGGGTGCACCTTCTGCCTGTGGTGTTGCCACCTTTCTCCCATCCAAATCTGGTAGGACCCAGAAACACACTTCTGTTGCACATGAGCCTCCCAGAGCTGCCCTGCCTACCTCCTGATATCACCTTCCCTCGCAAAATTTTTTACTCACCCTCTTTACCCCCCTCACATGATTATTCTTCTGTATTCAGCATGAGAATCTTCTGCACATTCTTCAGAACATGAGCTCCAGCCTGAAGTGTTTGCCTTGCACACTCCCATTGCAAGACTGGGCTCTACCCTGCTATGGCTTGGGAGAGGTCTTGGTGCCTGCACAGCTTCTCCTGCCATGGAGCAGGGCAGGTGCTGCTCCAGGGAGCATCAATGTTTCACTCCACTGGTGAAGCTGTGCTGGTGAAACCCCACCTCTCTACTCACATGGGTGCCAGGTGTAACTTTGCTCTGCACTGCCTATGCTGGTGGGAATGGATGTACAAACCAGGAGAGCATGTCCAGTTTAATCTAAATTTTATACATATTCCCTGTAATAATGAGATTGCAGGTACAGGCATGCTAACCATTATGATATATGAAAATTATATTTCCATGTTTTCCCAGATGAAACATCATACAGATTTCATCTCTTTTTTTTTCTCCTGGAAAGGTCTGGAGGAGAATAATTTTTTTAATCTACTTTCAATTACTGCAATTGCACAACCATAAAAACCCTACTAAGATAAAAAAACCTCTGGAAACTATTATAGAGTCACAGAAATGAACTCTTAAATTGCTGTGCTACATTTATTACCTAGCTCAGTAGGCTCTCAATGGTTTATTATAATTTTAAACTCAATAAAGAGTGTGTTCCTCAAAGGGCAGAAAAGTCTTCCTACCATTATTTTGTTGTTTATCAAGTTAATGCAAAATCATTTCATAATGAATACACTTTTAGTTTCTAGAATTTTTCTATTTTAAAGCAATTTTCTGGGAAAATAAATGCTGGTGAAACTGAAAATCTCTACTCTTTGTCAGTTTCATTTTATACTATTATTGTTTGGTTGTTTTCTTCCCTGGTGAGATACTGAACTGTAGAAATACTATCCAAATTACAAGCACATTTAATTTAGGTATTCCTATCACCATTTCTGTATACTCTGTTTTTAAGTGACTATTGGAAAAATGATGATTGGTTTGCTGAACATTTGATTTACTAAAAAAACCTGTTTACATTGTCTCTCCACAATTAAGTCTTTTTAATAGAATATTTCATTGGATCTGAAATAAACATTTCTTTCACTCAGGGATAAAGAAAGAGCTCATTTTCTTTTCATTTAAATTCTTTTTTCCCAACCCAGCCTCATTTAAGTTCTGTACTGATGGCTCCATCCTTTACAGTTGTACTTACAAGTGGTGCTCCAGTCTTGGCAGAGAAAATTTGTGTGGGCACAGTGGTCACAATCTTGCATGAATTGTACAGATGCAATTTAGGGATCCTAGGGTCCTAGTGTCCACCATCTGTTTTCAAGTATTTGGCACATATACATAAATACAAATAAACAAAATATTAATGCAAGATATGAATACAAAATAAAATACAATTCCTAAACACCTCTGTGATTATCCCACTGCCACTAAGAAAAGAACAGTTTAGAGTCTGGTAACTGCACTGAGAAATTTCCTACCAAGTTTCTGAATCAAATTAATTTGATACCAACTGGGATCACTGTTTTGTGAGAAGTATTACTCAGTCAATGGAAAATGGTTTAATCTGTCAGTGTCAGGGCATACATGGAAAGATGGAGATGTTTCACATTTTGGGCATGTTCAACATAGTGCTGGACTGACTGTATGGGCAGAGCCATCTCCTCTTCCACTGGTGGACTTTCTGAGTTTATAATCTCTTAAGAGCAGCCAGAAGTTTTGTTGTTTAATATTGTTCTTTTTTTTTTTTTTTACTAGTAAATACTTTACCCATTAAATAAAGAGTTTTTTTACACTTTTCTCAAAAAAAAAAAAACCAAAAAAACAAACCCAAACCAGTTAAAAAAAGAACAACTTAAATCTACTTTCTAAAAAAAACCCTTTAAAAATTTTCTCCCAAATTTGCCCTAAACCGAGACAGACCTCCAGCTTTCCAAGGACTCACCCTGACTTGGAAGGGAAGGCTTGACAGATGGAGAACCTTCCCACCAAAAGAATAGATTCACTGTGGACAAAATTTTGGTACACAGTGTTCCATGAATACATCAAAAAATTGTGTGGGTTGATAGCTCAAAACCTCCTTTAAAAAAAGAACTAGCAAGGACAACTGTCCAAACAGCATATTTGCCCTGCTTTTGTCCTCAGCCAGTGCTGTGAGACCAGGAATCCCTCCCTTCAGGGAATTCTCCATGGTTCAATCAGTAGGTTAAAAGCCAGACATTCTTCAGAGTGCAAATAACTGTAGTCTGGTCCTCACTCCAAAAGCCAGTTCAAACCATCATCCCAAGACCTAAGATGTTCTGCAAGCACGTGTGCTCACACCTCTGTGATTTTGTGGATACGTACCCAGCACTGGCAGTAGGGACATAGAGATGAGTGCATTCTCAGGAGCCTCACTCCCTCCTGCAGGATTGCTGATGAGGTCAGAATTGGCACTTGTGAGATAGTCACAATAGTTCCACCATTACCTTGGGGTGTGAGCTGTGTTTTAGCCACTTGTAGCCCTTCTGTCTGCAGCCAGTCCTGGTATTGCCTGTGAAGAGTGACTTGCAGTGTGTGCCTGGAGCCTCACCCCAGCCCTGTGGCGCCCCTGTGATAGCAGCAAACAGCCCTGAGTCTCTGACAGGAGCACACCGTGCACTGGCATAAGGTACAGGGGCTCAGAGGGCAAGTGCAGAACCCTCCTGGAGATGGTTTCCAAAGGCAAATATGCAATAATAGAGCAGAAACTTTGTTCAGTCAGTCAGCACAAATGTGGATGGCAGGAACTTAACAACGCTTGCTACCTGTGAGCAGCTTTGAAGGCCTACAGACCATCAGATGCCTCACCTACGTGTTGAAAGGTTTGCCATTCAAAAACACAAAGCAACAGACCTCCTTTGTACTGCAAGTTTGCTTTTCTTGCAGTACAACAAAGGAGAAAATATATGTAGAGGGCATGGGAAGAAGAATATGAGAGTGCTTTTAAAGCAAAAATGAGGAAATAGTGGGGAAAACTGCAGAGGAGGATAAGAGCTGCACTCTTCCTTCTGCAGAATAGAAGAGTGCAAGAACATACACAGTGAAAAATGATTACCCTAGGACAGCTGACTTTATGAAGTGAGTTGCTAAGGATTCTCTACCCTGTAGTGACAATGCTCTGAAGATGTCAGCCATTACAACCTCGTAATTAACATATCTAATGATGGAGGAGCCTCACCCTGCTGTCTCTTTATCCTTAGGCAGGATAAATCACTGAATGTCCTCTTTTAGCCCAGTAATAAGTCTATAAAATGTTATCTTGAGTCATACCTTCACTGCATTGTTCACCTTGTGCTAAGCAGTTTTTCACACAGTTTCTTGTATGTCAGTAAAAGAAGGGCTCAGTTGGTTGGTCTGGCCATTTGTGAACCTCACCAGACTGGGTTCCCTTGGTGTGGACTCTAAATCTTTGTCCAATCTAGCTTGTAAAGGTGAAAAGTAGCTTGGTACAAAGTAATTGGACAAAGTGCATCCTCTCATAGCCACAACCCCTGCGCAGCAATGTGTTATGCAGAAGGAGCAGTGGAATCTCCCCAGCTTGTGCCAAGAAGTGGCTCCCTTAGTTGTAGGAAGCAATTTAAAATTTTAAAAAGGTTACTTACTTTGGAAAGAATTTGAAGTCACAGGCCATGAAAATGGAAGTGTCAGGTTTGGTGTTTCTGTCATGCTGGGGGACACTGGAGGTGAGAGGCAAGAGATCTTTTTGGGTGCAACTGCTTTTTCTACAGGAGGAGGTGTTTCTTACCTGTTTCTTTGTAGATAAATAATTTGAACAGAAGAGAATGTGATTAATAACTCCAGGTGTGTTTTGGCTTTATCTGTTTGTTATGTTAGCTGCACCAAAAAAGATGTTAAAATAAACCTTTTATTTAAAGGAAGATTTTTTATAAGGTGGGATGTCTTGCTGCATACATCTCAGTTTTTTGTCTGCTCTTCGACTTCTCCTTGTAATTATCACAGAGCAAATAAATCAAACATCAGAGTTTGCTAGTAAAGAAAGTAATTCAGATCCAGAGAAGGCTTGTGGATGTTTCTGCTTTACACTACCCCTTATTATTCCATCAGGCTTTTCTTTGCCATTTACAGGTTCATTCTCAACAGCTGAGAAGTGTTGTATTTTGCAGACCATGGACTCAATATCCCCAGACGGTGTGGAAGCTGAATGGTTTTAGAAAGTCTACATGTCATATAAGGCAAATACCATTATTTTCTTTCAAAACAAAAGTGTCAAACACAAAAGGTCAGCTCAGCCCTAGCAAAACCAATACTACCATAGCCTGTGTATGCATAAAGTTCCCTGCTCATATTCCTCAGGTCTTAGCAGCTAAGAGAGGTGAAAAATGAAGAAAGACAGAGCAGTGGCCCCTGGGGTGCTGTGATAGTGTTCCAGTGGCCCCTTTGAAGGAGACAATGCCTTAGCTCTCCCTAGGGACACCTAGGTTTTAACCTGTCTGGTTGCACTTCCTTAAACTGAGTGTACCTGGTCTTGCTGCACCGCTGTAACTTCTTTCTTTGGCCCTAAAAGTTTTCAAGAGGGAGGTCACCGCTGCTGCTGCAGCAGCAATCACAGACTTTGAAATGTCAGAGAGCTCAAATGCCCTGTGGAATGCACTCAAGTTCCCAGGGACTGGTTTCATAACTGAATAAAGAAGATACTGTAATAATTAGAAGAACCTTGTGATTATAATCACAAGATATTACCAGATAAGAGAAGAGTGTGTGCTGGGATATGATTTCAAATTAAGAACATCTGCTTACTGGCTGTGGAAAGTCTTACTGTTCTGGATGGAGTCTCTACCTTTTCACAGACTAAAGTTAAAACAGAGAAGAGGGAAAAAGTGAAATCAAATGCTATGTTGATACAAGATGGAAAAAATTGTCAAAAAAAAGAGACACTTGGCCATTTACATATAAATTTGCCTCTAGAGTGAAGAAATGTGCAGTGGATAACTAGTGTTATGCTTCAATATGTTTACTCTGGTGAAACGTCCAGCATTTAATGGAATGGCTCAAAATTTAGAGCAGGCAAGACAAAAACCACTGCAATACGCAAAGAGTTTCACAGAGTTGTCAAAGGAGCCTGGCCAATACTTAGAGGCAAGTTCCCTAGAAGAGATTTGTAGAATGCAGAATGCAAGCTAGGGTGTACATGTATGTGTGGGTGTGTGTGTGGGTGTATGTGTGTGGGTGTGGGTGTGTTCAAGAAGACTGGAACAGGCTGTTATCCTGACTCTTGACTCTTGCCACCGGCAACGCTGCAGGCTGAGAGTTCTCTCTGCATAGATGGTGAGAGTAGCACAGCCTCCCCTACTCTTGTGAGATTTGGCGTCTTGTTATCCCTTCCACAGAGGATAATGGGAACACATTCTCCCAGAAATAGGAGGATTTACAGGGTGACTTGCTAAAGAAGAGGGCATTCAGCTCTCCTGTGGTGCTCCTGCCCTCAGACAGCTCAGTATTATAGTGTAAGAAGAGCTCATCTTTTGCCTCTGTTCAGGATCCATGTATTTATGCAGGCTCTGTGCTCAGAATAGAGATGAACACAAAACGCAATTAATAATATTCCAAGGCTCAGTTATAAAACTGATCTTTTCCCTCTCTGGTGGTGTCGCTGATTCCGCTTCCTTCCTGTATTTCTTCAGGCATCACCTTCTCTCATCACAGAGGTGACACCTTGGTGTGTGTGGTGAATTAAAGGCTTTTTCCAATGTTAATGAGTTGAGGTGCTTTTCCTGCTGTGAACACTTGGTGTGTTTCTATATAAGAACCTTGCAAAACCTCAGCACTTTTACTAAGATGCTTGGTGTTATTGATTTCTCCAGGTTCTGCTGTGAGGGGTTTATGGTAAAATGCAGTGACTCAGCTGATGTGCTCAGTGGAGCTGTTTTACAGGTTCAGACTGTGCTGCTGTCGTTGCTGAGTGGTTAAAAAAAAATCACAGAAAAGCCTTCCAATTTGTTTGAAGTAAAGTGTAGGCAGCAGCAAGGTTTTCTGACAACTTTGCAGAGATTATTGCAACTACTCTTTAATAGCAAGCCTGATTCTGGGGGATAAGCCTATGTGCAGCACCAGAAGGGGAGACAAATATCAAAACTCCAACTTCCCTCTTGGATGGAACATGATACGCTGAAGCCAAGAACAGTCCCACCTGGGGTATTTGGGAGGGGAGA
The DNA here is from genome assembly GCA_013400635.1 of Hypocryptadius cinnamomeus. Lineage (NCBI taxonomy): Eukaryota > Metazoa > Chordata > Aves > Passeriformes > Zosteropidae > Hypocryptadius > Hypocryptadius cinnamomeus. Next base: position 24,016 of record VYZP01033844.1, read on the forward strand.
TGCCTGGAAGTGCTGCTCCAGCTACTGAAACAATTCCATGAATATTGGGGCAGGTTTGTGCTGGTGATCTCAGGTCTCTATCTGCATCTGCCAGCCTGGCTATGACAGTGATTTACTCGTGGTGGCAACATCCTTAATGTGGTCCCATGGAAACCCACAGATGTGAAATGCTTGTCATCTCAACACAGAACAAAGTTTAAACCTCTCTGAAGTTCTCACAGACAGGAAATTGAGCAAGTATGCGACCTGAGGAAGGAGAGAGAAAAAGTACAGCTGTCCTGGGAGGAAAAGTGCAGATTGTTTACCTGTTTCTGAAAGATAAATAAGCTGTTCCTGCCTGTGATCTTGCTTATCTGAAGAGCAGGACTTCCAGAAGTTTTCAAATCACCATAGATTCATGGAAGTGTAGGTCAGAAGGCACCATATGGATGTGTCTAGTTCAAACTCCTGCTAAAAGTATGTTTATCATCAACACTGCATGAACTCACGGCTTTGTCTAATTCTTCTAAGTATCAAAAAGCTCAAAGGATGGAGATTCTACAGCCTCAATGGGTATCATGCTTTGGTGCTGTGCTGTCACCTCAGTAAAGAGGTCTTGTCTAACGCCTGTCCTGAACCACTGAGCACAGAGCTTGTGGCTATTGCCCTTCATCATATAGTCTGCCACTAAAAGGATTTGTATAATCTTTGCAACACTGGTTACATTAAATAATCTGTGTTCTTTATTATCTTCATTATTGACATAGATTAAGGGATCAAGTGCACCCTCAGCAAATGTGCAGATGACACCGAGCTGAGCAGTGCAGTTCACACTGTGCAAGTGTGGACAAATTCAAGAAGTGAAGGTGGTTTAACATGAGGTTTAACATGAGGTTTAATGTGATGTTTAACAAGACCAAGTGCTGGTGCTGCACCTGGCTCAGGGCAACCCCCTGTCTCAGCACAGGCTGGGGATGAACAGATCAAGAGCAGCTCTGCAAGAAGGATGTGGGACCTTGGTGGGTGAGAGGCTGGACATGACCCAGCAATGGCACTCACAGCCCAGAAAGCCAAACATGTCCTGGGCTGCATCCAAAGCAGCCTGGCCAGCAGGGACAGGGAGGGAATTCTGCCGCTCTACTCCACTCTGGTGAGACCCCACCTGCAGTGCTGCATCCAGCTCTGGAGTCCCAGCACAGAAAGGACATGGACCTGTTGGAGTAAGTCCAGAGGAGGGCCACCAAGCTGGTTAGAGGGATGGAGTACCTGTCTGATGAGGAAGGGCTACGACAATTGGAATTGCTCAGCCTGGAAAAGGCTCCAGGGTGACCTCATTGTGGCCTTCCAGTACCTGAATGGAACTTAAAAGAGATACGGAGAGGCACTATTTACAAGAGCATGTTGTGAGAGGACAAAGGGGAATGGCTTCAAAATGAGAGTGGGTTTAGATTAGATGTTAAGAAGAAATTCTTTACAGTGAGGATGGCGAGGCAGTACAACAAGTTGCCCAGAGTACCTGTGGATGCCCCATCCCCGGAAGAGTTCAAAGCCAGATTAGATTGGGACTAGTGGAAACTGTCCCTGCCTGTGGCAGGGTGGTTGGAACTGGATGATCTTTAAGGTCCCTTGCAACCCAAACCATTGCATGATTCTGTGATTCTGAAAATCTGTAGGCTCCTATTGGATTCCCCGCAGCGTTCTCTTCACCAGGCTAAAGAAGCCCAGCCTTTCATTACAGGATTCATCCTGCTGGACTTTCACTCTCCTGTTAACCTTCCATTGGATATTCTCCAGTTTCTCCAAGTACAAACAACTTGGAAAGCCTGAGAGCCCCACCAGCGGAGCAAGGCCAGGATTNGTGCAGATGACACCGAGCTGAGCAGTGCAGTTCACACTGTGCAAGTGTGGACAAATTCAAGAAGTGAAGGTGGTTTAACATGAGGTTTAACATGAGGTTTAATGTGATGTTTAACAAGACCAAGTGCTGGTGCTGCACCTGGCTCAGGGCAACCCCCTGTCTCAGCACAGGCTGGGGATGAACAGATCAAGAGCAGCTCTGCAAGAAGGATGTGGGACCTTGGTGGGTGAGAGGCTGGACATGACCCAGCAATGGCACTCACAGCCCAGAAAGCCAAACATGTCCTGGGCTGCATCCAAAGCAGCCTGGCCAGCAGGGACAGGGAGGGAATTCTGCCGCTCTACTCCACTCTGGTGAGACCCCACCTGCAGTGCTGCATCCAGCTCTGGAGTCCCAGCACAGAAAGGACATGGACCTGTTGGAGTAAGTCCAGAGGAGGGCCACCAAGCTGGTTAGAGGGATGGAGTACCTGTCTGATGAGGAAGGGCTACGACAATTGGAATTGCTCAGCCTGGAAAAGGCTCCAGGGTGACCTCATTGTGGCCTTCCAGTACCTGAATGGAACTTAAAAGAGATACGGAGAGGCACTATTTACAAGAGCATGTTGTGAGAGGACAAAGGGGAATGGCTTCAAAATGAGAGTGGGTTTAGATTAGATGTTAAGAAGAAATTCTTTACAGTGAGGATGGCGAGGCAGTACAACAAGTTGCCCAGAGTACCTGTGGATGCCCCATCCCCGGAAGAGTTCAAAGCCAGATTAGATTGGGACTAGTGGAAACTGTCCCTGCCTGTGGCAGGGTGGTTGGAACTGGATGATCTTTAAGGTCCCTTGCAACCCAAACCATTGCATGATTCTGTGATTCTGAAAATCTGTAGGCTCCTATTGGATTCCCCGCAGCGTTCTCTTCACCAGGCTAAAGAAGCCCAGCCTTTCATTACAGGATTCATCCTGCTGGACTTTCACTCTCCTGTTAACCTTCCATTGGATATTCTCCAGTTTCTCCAAGTACAAACAACTTGGAAAGCCTGAGAGCCCCACCAGTGGAGCAAGGCCAGGATTTCTATGTTTCTCAGGATATGAAGCTGAAAGACTCAGGCTTCCCACCACAGTGCTGAAAGCCCATGCTGTGACACATCTCTAATCTCCAAATGTTTACTTGAGATTCAGGAGTCTGTAGCAGGTAGCCAGACGTACCAAGAGGCACTTAGGCAGTTGCACACAGGAGGCAACAAGCATACATTGAAACAGAACTTTCTTTTTCACTCAGCATTTATGTTTTGATATCCTGATGTTCTTCAATTCCAGTAAAACTTCTGAAATCATATGGGTTACTTCAGGAGAAGGGTGTTGGCTGGAGGAAGGGACTTTTGAGGGGCTTAACCCATGCACATGTTCTGAATTGCTCAATTGCTCTGCCTTGCAAAGCAGAAATGGAAAAAAACAGAGAACAGACTGACCTGAATTCAAAGAACCTGAAAACAAGCCCAGTTGTTGAAAGACTGCGACACAGAAACCTCACAGTGGGATCTCTGAAGGAAGGAGACCTTGGGAAGGAAATGTGGGCATACTGACTTATTGTCCAAAACAATCTCTTGGGTATCAGTAGATCCATTACATGTTGTTGAGATCTCAAACTGCCAAATGTAGGAAAAATATTTTCAGTTGTATTTAACAGTTTTGCAATGTCAAGAAAACTCTCTCACCCTTCTGAGTCCTATGAGAGCTGCTGTGGGGAAACAGATGAGCTGCTTTCAAAGTCTGTACTCTCCCTGGATTTATGCATTCAGTGACCTTGGCAGACGTACAGAAGAAACCCTTTACCATAGCAATGGATTGTTTTTCTTTCCAGATTAGGCACAAAAAATTTTCTCTCATCAGATACACAAATTTTGAAATTCCATTTTTTTCCTCCCTCTTCAATAAAAGGAATTTCAAGTGCAGAGAAAAACCACGTACTCCAGCTGTATGGTTTCTCTTACCCTCCTACAGCGTCCCAAGATAGTAGATAAAAAGACTGTTTGAATTCTCTTTTTTGAGTCCAACATTTAAATTGCAGTTGAAGTTACTATCTACATTGGCAATTTTAGCTCTGTCATGGTCGAAACCAATTCTTTTTATCTAGACATATGAAGATGTGGTGTGTTTTCCTTCGTCTGAGAATATGCAGGAATATCATTGAGACACAGATGAAGGGAATTTGGGGATTCCCAACTTCAACAGAGTATTTGCTGTGCTGGATCAAACAGGTTTGCTATCCCACCTCTCTGCCCCCCACTCAGGGTTGCTGCATTTGGTAATGACTGGGATTCATGTGAGCAAAATGAAAGAACCTATCCATGACTGATATTCCATGACAACAGTGCAGTACTGGAGGTGGAGAGAAGGCAATTTCCTTCTGACCTTGGAAAAGAGCAGCTTAAGGAAAGAAGTTACTGTTATGGGGTCCAACAAATGCTGTAGTTAATAGTAAAAATCTATTCCTGTTCATGGAAAAAGAAGGCAATACTGGATGTGAAGGTTATAGTACAATCAAGAGAGACCAGCCAGTTATATTATTGATATTCAACAGATTTTGTTTAATGAAATGTCTGGACATTTACATATTGTAGGAACTTTTCTTACAAAATGCAAATATTTTTCAAAGTTTCTTGACCTTCATTCTAGCCCAATGCCACCCCACATTTCTAATTAGAATTATTCTTTCTTGCTGAGAAGCTGCCTGCAGGATGTACTCCTACAAGCATAGCAAGAGCCATCTCTGGGTACAATGAGTTCTTTTCCTAGAAACCTCCTCCCTGGAGTTATTCTAAAAATCCTTTCAGGCTTAGCCTTCAGTTATACAGAAAGAAAGAGAACTGCTAGCATTTTCAAAGGAACACTTGTGTGTCTTGCTCTTATCATGATATGAGTTAAAGCCAGCAGATTACAAAATGTCTCAATCTGGGACGAGCTGTTATGGTGATTGTCTGTATATATGTATTCCAGAAAACTGGGCTCATTTAATCCCTTAGCCCCACCACTTTATTTAATTTAATTTATTTTTTTTTTTAGTCAAGCATTACAGCTAGTGTTAATAATGAAAATACTTGATGAAGACTTTAGATTAGAAATTAGGTGTCTTTGCTAAATTATCTGGTCTGTACTGACAGCCCTGAAAATGACATAATTGCTTTTGTATAATCCTGAAGGTGTGATTACCACAAGTTCTTCAGTTGTAAAACAAAATATTTACATTACACATTTTAGCATCACCAGTTTTTACTTCTAACCTGCATGCATGGCTCTTTGTAGACAGTGGTATCAGCAGCCACTCTAAAAAGGTTTGTTCACAGAAACACCTGACTGATGCCAAATATTTGCCCAGTTCCAAAAGATTTCCTTATTTACCTTTTTGTTAAATAGTGCTAATGTGATTTTCATTAGCCCCTCTTGAAAAGCTAATCAGCACAATTTACCTGAGCACACATCGCACTGAGGGTCTTCTCAGTAGATTATTGACAAAAAGAAGTTCCAGTGCTGTCATTATGACAACACACATTGATGGGGAAGGTGTGGTGTATTACACAAACAGGCCAAAGCCTTCTGAATCATGGTGCAGCTCTTCTGGCTCTGTTGTTTATCTTCAGAAGGGGTTGCCCTTCCTCGCAAAAAGTGTAGCAACATGAAGGCAAAATGGAAACAGCCATGTTTCCCCTAGAGATAACCATCAGTGATCTCCAGCTGTTCCGTGCTGCAGTAGTTCTCATGAGTGCAGCCCACTGTTTTTGTGCCAAGTCTGGCTCCCCCTTTTACCACGACCTGGCTATTGTCATGTGTGGGAGAAGGAAAGCAGGTCGTGCTGCCAGCAGCTTCCCCCACCATCCTGTCCCTGGACAGGCTCCAGGGGCTTAACACACACTACCATGCCAGCTGGGCTGGCCGGGCTCCAGCTGTGGCTGCTTCTCTGCCTTTCTTCATGTCTGGTGCATTCTCACAAGAATTTCTGGCAAGCAAGACGCACAGAGGGTCTAAATTTGTCACAGAAGTTGTTTGCAGAGAGCAGTTTGGAGACCTACATCTTCCCATGCAACTCAGCTGCTGAGAAGAAATACAGACCTCTGAGGAAGACCTGGCTTTAGCCACTCTCCCTCTTTCTTGTCTGGTATTGCACATTCACTCGTAAAATGCTGTCTGCCCTCCCACGTGGTGGGGAAGAGAGCCATAACAGTCAGTGCCATGCAAGGATGTGGGCACAGGTGACACAGCTGGGGAGAGACATCCATGCTCACCCAGACATGCTGCTCCCCAAGGCTGTCAGCAGGGCAGGGACCTGCAGGCAATGGCTCTTGGAGACATCTACAGAAAGAGAGGAGACTGTCATTTATAAAGAGTGGGGGCCTTAGTGAGAGGAGGGGGACATTCAGCTTACACCAACCTTCCCCAGGAAAGTAGTCCACAAGTAAATTTAGGATGTAATAGTGCATTTAATGTTTCCTGTGTTGGCTGGGCCATTACAAAAGAATAAATACAAGATAGAAGAAGGTGTGTATTTTGTCTGTCAGGCCTTCACTTTACAAGCCATATATTGGTCTAAGGCAGCCACTATTCAATTTCAACTCTGAATTCAATTGATAAGAAACAACCTTTTAAAACCTTGTCTTCTGCAGAGGCATTTTTTTTACCTTAGGAAAAATATTCTGTAGTGTCTTTAAGCCACCTGCAGGCAGACAAGAAAGCAAGATGAAGGATTTCCTCCTGAAATGAGAGCTCTGCTCAGACCTTGCAGTGGAAGTGAGACCTGTTCTTCTGAGCTTGCAGAGGCACGCCATACTCCACCTCCATTTAAAACCCCAACATAATATCCACCCAATGAAAATCTCTTAGGCATTATACAGATGTGTCTCTGCTGAATCTTCTAAGCACTGATGCAGTTCTCTCATCCTCTGAAACCTCAGCAAATTAGTACTACCTCAGCCTCTTACAGGTGAAACATGGTCCTCCCCATTTCAGATATAAAGCACAGAGACGGTGAGTGGCTTCACATCCACAAAATAATCTCTGTCACACACCAAACTGAAGGTGTTCCAGGTGAAAGTCTCTCCCCAGAACGAGATACTGGAGCAGTAGTGCCTTTGGACACATCCTGAAGCTGGATGCTGTGCTATTAAGTGCAGTTCATTGCTCACAGGGATGGCAAGGACTGCCGCAAGTGAGCATAACACTCTCCTGGGGCTCAGAATAACCAAACTAACACCTATTACTTTCTACACTAGAGTTGTTCAAGAGTAAGGGACTCCAAGGCCAAACCCATTAAAAATTTGGAAAAAGGAAAACAAAGACCTGAGAAGAGCCATTTGCATTCATACTAAATATCATGAAGGTGCCTCAAATTCTTGGGGTTTATACATGCTGAAGAAACATTGCAGATCTTACTCCCTCCTCCCCCTTAGTAGAAGCCCAATGTAAAAATATAATTGAAAGATTAAAAAGACCTCACCTTACATTTTTCCACGTATCTGTACTAGGCCTTGACTAACTTAAGCTGTCTCTTAACAAGTATCTTGTTAGCTCCAGCTGATCAGAGGCTCTCTGTGAGCTCAGTGGGCTGGCAGAGCAATGATCTTTCTCAAGAACAAAAACTTTTCACAGCTGGGTGCTGGCTTTAGTGTGAAGCCTTTCAAGCAGGTTTACAACTGTGCCATGGCACTTCTGCTCTGAGAGGTTTATGCTCATTTGACAGCAATGTGGTACGTTTGGTACCTGTGCCCAACGCTGACCTCTCCCTGTTTAAGTTAGAACACATCCTGGCATCGATGGAGGGTCCATAGTCACTTGGACCAGTTGGTTTTTTTTGGGAATAAGGCTGTCTGCCTCTCCTAAACAACTTTTTGGAAAAGAAGAACTTATCTGTCCTCAGCTCTGGTGTCTTAAGTCCTCAATGGTCTCCATCCCACTTTCTTCGCAATCACTGCTGTGGAGTAAAAGGTGCTTGAAGGAGCAGTAGTTCAGCTTCTCTGCTTTCCAGTTTTTGGAAATCCTACTTTTGTTCTCTAGGACATAGTTATTCATCAATCTAGCTGTGAAAAGATGTGAGGATTAATTTAAATGTGTTCTCTTTCACATGCCAAAAGCAAAGTTGTGGGGATTTTGTTATTTCACAGTTAGTTTCCCAGACAAAATTATGATCGAAATATTTTGGGTTTATTATAGTTATGATAATAATGCAGTGTATTTCTTTAAAGAAAAAATTCTTTTAAACAAATATCTTTCTGCCAACACTGTAATTCTAGAAATTCTATTAATCTTATCCTCATTCTACCAAGCTTTGGTTAATTCAGACTTGTTTGCTTTAGAAAAAGGTTTTCCTTTGATGAGTCATTATCCCTGGAGGTATTTAGAAGATGTGTAGTTATGGCACTTAGGGACATGATTTAGTGGTGACTTGGCAGTGCTGGCTTTATGGTTGGACTCAAGGATTTTAGAGGTCTTTTCCAACAAGAATGATTGTATGATTTTATAGGTCTTATGAGGCTGCTTCATTTCAACTGCCACATGGTGTGAGCTGCAGTGACCCAAATATACCTAATTCCCAGGGTTAGCCAGCAGGTTTTCTCAGTGTGTTTCTTCTACCTCTTTTCCTTCCCAAGACAGCTTAGAAGTCTAGTTACAGACAAGGCAGGAGTAAGAAGTGGATAACGGGACTGGAAAAGGGCAGAGCTGAGTTGGCATTGCCTTGTGGCAGAGCTCAGCAGGGGGAGAAGGGCAGAGCACTACAGTCTCTCCATCCATCTTCTACCTTGCTGCCTTCACAGCAGTTTTGGGAAACTATCCTGGAGGAGGTCAGAAAGTTTCTGCAGTAGGAAAAAATGAAAATATTTATAAATTTTACTTCAGTAAGATGTACTTTCTTTCTCTATCTCTCCCTCTTTTTTTTCTTAATGTAATCTGTTGCCTAAACATTTCTGTGCCTTTGTCTCTGGTTTCTATTCTGCTCTTACTTGAAGGCAGCAATTTTGCTCAAGAGATTCGTAACAATGCAATATAGAAGAAGAAATCTCATTGATATTTTAGACAATAAAGGAAAAACTGAACAAGAAGGTAATTAAAGTAAAATCATGAAAGCTCTTCATTCTACAAAGTAAAAAAAGTGTCTCTAAATCCCAGTTTAATTTTTCTTGTCGTGTTGACTATCCAGCTCCAATGAACAGACAAAATATTCTAGTGTATCTTCCTTTATGTACATATTTTAAATTATTTTTCCTGTACTTATATTACAAAAGGTTGAGAAGCTGGAAGTGGTTATGCGCACAAAGGAAGAGTATTTGCTCTGCAGTCTGATGCTTCTTAGGTTTTAAATCTGTTTGAAATAATGAATTGCAATCTACTGTAATTAAATATAAAACACTGAGTGTTATTGACTAAGCAAACCAAGAACAATTTGTGAGGTTTTTATTTTCTTCCACAGATCTTTCCCTGCACACGAGAACTATGTATGCTAACCCTTAAACACTCTATGTCAATCACAAAAGACACTTCTTATTTTCAGATGGGAGAATTGGATTTTTAATTCAATGTAACATTATATTATTTGAAGTTCAGAATTATTGTATGAAAATATTATGCAAGAATTTTAACAGTAAGCCCCATATTTCTCTCATTGGAGATATTTTGCTATGCATCAGTTCCAGCAGAAAGATTAATATTGGTGGTATCAATGAATTACTCAAATACACAGAATATACATTGCTTGATAATATGGCTCTGAAAAGCCACACCACACATTATTATCTTGAGCACTCTGACACTAAGGAGATTCCTACTCACAACAAATATTCCATCCAGGAGAAAGTAGTTGAATTTATTTCACATAGCTCAGATTCTAATCCTTAAGAGTTAATTGATTCGGTCCCATATATCACTTTGAAGGGCAGTTGATGAAAATTGCTTTAGGGAAGAAGGTGCTTGTCTTTGGGAGACCTTAATGAACCTAAAGGCTTCTTCAATTTGGAGAAGAGCAACACTGCCCAGGATAAGGGTATGGTAGCATATGATTACAGAAGAAAGACATATTTGATTGCATGGCATTGTGTACCACTTATTTTCTTTTTTTTTTCTATCTCCCTGTTGCAAGGAACCTGCTCACTCCAATATATCACTGAGGTGCATGATGTGCCTTGCAGGATCCAGCAAGGTACAAACCCAAGTAAAATTGCTCTTTCCCTTTTTACTCACATTAAAGGCAGCCAGTTTCCCAGCACACCAAAGGAAATAAAACAATTCCTAAAAACTCAGTAGCTGCTGGGCTTTTGAAAGAAAAACATTGTGAGGGAAAATTTTCCTTCCAGCCTCTGAGGGGAGAGAGACCAAAGAATGGCTGCAGTGTACAATGAGGATTTGCCTTCAGCAGCATCCAGATGCCAGTATTTCACCATCAGTGCAAACCTTTCCTGCAACCTGAGTCAGCCCAAGCCTAATTGTTAAAGTAGATATTTTTATCAGGACATGTAACAGCGTGCCCTGCAAAAGTAAGGAGGCTCCACAGCCTCCACCTTGCTCAGAGAGCAGCACCAGCTGTACTCCACCTAGCTGTATGCAGAATGATGTCCCTTACTCCCTCCCAAGGAGGGTTTTTACAGGATTTCCTCCCCTTGTTAGTTTTAATTCTGTGACATGGATTAGGAGTAAAGCTGAAGCTCTGCAATCCCTTTAGCCCATTACCTCCCAGCTTCTCAAGACCCAGTGTCAGTAAAAGATAGATGGGTTCAAGTTTATGTCTTCAGCTCCCTGTCCTCCTAAGTGCAGGGGAGTGTTTGCATGGGTTTTGTGTAGCTATCCTTAACCAAACCTCAGTGTTCAACCTGGTTAATCCTCATGACTTCTCTGTGCACACATAATCCAAACAGCCATCTTTCCCAATATTTTACTTTCTTATTTTCTGTTTGTATAACTCATGTGAGGTTTGCAGGCTGCATCTAGTTCCCTCGGGGAGGTGGCAAAATCACAGCAAATCAGGCTCTTTGCTCTAAAATTTCCCAAAGATCAAAGTTTAGTTATCATTAGAATGTAAATGTCACAATATTATGGAACTGGTGCATCAGGAAAGAACATATCTTCCTCTTTGAAAGTGTTTCTATGTGATGTGACATTTTGGTAACATTTGGGGTAGGACTTTTTTTTCCTTTTAATGATCTTTTCCCTTTTTTTTGGCCATTATAAGTATGCTGCTCCCACCTGCTAAAATAACATTTAAAATATAGTATTTCACAAAATCTTTTTCTCTTTCAAACTGGCTCCAACATCCAACTTATTGTTTTTATTTAATGAGTTTTTCAGGGCCAGAGAAATGCAAATGAATTCATAAATGTTAAGAAAGCATGGCTCCTAATCTCTTCATAAATATACTCAGATTATCAATATACCACAGCAAGAAATGAGTTGCTGTGTGTTTGGGAACGGGGGACCCACTTGAAAGAATATTTACAAAGAAACAGAAAACACAAGACGATAACATGCTACATCTCACATTGGAAGTGCTCTATGCCAGTCAGGATTGAAGCATCTCACAAAAGCAGCCATCAAAGTCACTAAACTAACGGGACAGAGATTTCCAAGGTTGTATTGCATAAAGCAACAGTACATGTGTATCTGTAGGAACTGTGTAGTGATTATATGAGGAAATGTTGATACATCGGGTCATTAAGCCAGCAGCCCAAAAATATTCATCCCCACAGCAGCCAGCTTTAATTAATTACTAGAAATGTTAGTCAGTTAAGCCTGAAATCAGTATTTATTACTAATATTATTTTCTCTCAGGCCCTGGAGGAGCTGGTCAGCCAGTGCTGGGCTGCAGATGGACGTCTCACCTGCCAGTCCATTCATGGGTCCCTCTGCAGAGCACAGCCAGATGCCTCTCACCTAGCATGGCCTTCATGCGTGCAGGGAGAGGTGGAAGCAGCTCCTAACGGCTTTCCAGTGCATTAAGCTCAAGCTAGTAATTGTTAACTGGTGGATTTCTCCAGTCATAATAAATATGAAAGCAAAAATGGACAAAGTCAGTGCAAGTGGTTTGGTTGAGGGATGATTTTCTTTTTTCTATAAGCATTAAAAACCATCTCTATTTTGAATTATACCTTTTTGAAGATCAAAACTTGCAAGTGTTGAATCTTGGCCTGGAAGTTTTAGTGGAGTTACCCCTGAAAGATCCTAATTCAAGACAAAACTCCTGGAGACGAATGGCACATTTTGGTCTCAGAGACTTTACCACTCAGAGACTCTTGCAAGTCAGGAGATATTCTGTAGCTGTTTTAGTACAAAAATCTGTAATGGAAATGGTAATGACTATTAAAGAGAAATTTATTAGAAAGTGGATCTTGGAAAGAAGAAAACAAATCCAGACTATATTTATTTGCACATTTCAGCTTGGACATCTTAAGGAATAATTGCACTCTTAACTGGCTTAGGTGTTTGGTTGTTTGTTTTGGATTTTTTTCATTTTACTGCAGCCAGAATTATACCCTGTAACAACTCTGATAAGACTTGAAAGGGAAACATATATTCAAGGAGTTTTATCTTGGCTTGCTTTATTTTCCCTTTTGAAAAATAGCATTTTTCAGATTATGCTTATATTTCTAGGGTTTTCTTCCCCTCTCTAGATAAATGCTATCAGCTTACACTATCATATCATTATTAGTGTGCATCAGGCTACTTAAATAAATTCTGGTTTTCAGCCTCTGCAGTTACAAACCCATTTTTGTTTTAATATGACTAAATTGATGTGCAAAGGTAGGAATATTGCCTGTTATTGCAATGCTGTAAATACATTTTGTATGGAAAACTTAAGTGATAAAGAGCTTAATTAACTGTGATTTATATGGATTTATATGATCATGAAATCACCAGACTTTGCAGCAACCTAATTTGTTTTTAATAAGTGTTGCCTGAAAGACTAGTAATTACAGTCATAAACCAATTACTGAACTAAAGCATAGTAAATTTAAAAACAAAAGCAGTCACAAGATATTTCATTAGGAATCCTACTAAGTTAAAAAAGAAGTTACTTCATGTTTATATGACCCTGGAACTGCAGTAGTACCTGTGACAGGTGAATTTTCAAGCAGTTTCCCACTCTAAATTTACATTTTTGAGGTTTCCAGAAGTATTTATGCTTTGGCTTAACAGTTGTAAGCATAGTCCCAAAGCTGTCTTGTTGATTTAAGTGGATGCTGTTAATATTATTTCTGTGCTGTGTGTGAGTAAGAAGCCCTGAGTAGACCCAGAAGTTGGCAGGCTGGGGTGAGGCCACAGTGAAGGACTCTTGAGAACAAGCTTGTGGATTAAAAGAGCAAGAGTCGCCCTTGGCAAAGCCACCAATTGTTGACTGATATATGAGCTAGACTAGTAAGAAGCAAAATCATTATTTTCACTCTTTCAAGTCAAATACAGTTCAGCAGGAGTAAGCCAACATGCAGAGGTCAGGCTGTCTGAGAGATGATGGGAGCTCCACCCTCAGCAGCTGGACACTTACACACATGTAGCACTGTGTTCCGTCTCTCTTCTGCTGAAAATAACTTCTTTTTTCAATTAACATATTTCTAAGGAACCTGAGAGGAAGATTTAAGTGTGATGGCAAAAGGATAACGAAGACACAGCCATACTAAAATTTCCACTGTGGTGACACTTCATGGTGCCTGTTGTAAGAATCAGTTGCTAGAGGAGACATAAGTCCTTCTGAAAGCTTGTGCTCCAGGCACCACGACACTGGGGCTCCATTTCTGAGGGAACAGAAGAGAAAAGGGAGTCACCAGGAGAAAGTAACTGCTCCACGTGGTGAATGGAGACTGACAAACACTGCAGCTGTCTTTATGTGATCTCTGAAGACAACATTAAGGGTTACATGTCTGTAACCCTCACAAGTTCCCACCAGTGTGTCAGTAGGGCTCCTCATTAAAATTTGGCAAGGACTTACAACAATAACTCACTGAAAGAGAAAACTATAAAACATTATTAGTAATAGATCATCAATCTTGAGAACTGCAATTACTTAAGAACTTTGAAGAACCATTGACTTTTTGTTTAACAGATAAAAGGATTAATGAAATCTGAAAATGGAGCAAAATTGTTTTGGTTATGCCAGAGCAAGCAAAGAGCCTGATAAATGCTGCACACTCTAACACAGTGAGTGCCTGCTCAGAGCGATGTCCGGTGAATTTAACCATCAGCCAAGACAAGGCCATGTATATTGAAGGGACAGTGCACAGCTGGGTACTAAGTTAGGTGTAAATATTCCAGAAAAAGGGGTCCTAAGAAGGGCTGTTCAGTGGAATGTGCAGGTGACCTGGGACAGCTGCTAACGCAATCGCTCCCCAACCCTGTTCTATCACTGGGATCTGGGTTAGCCTCAGCACTCAGGGCAATGTGTTGCTGTTTTCCTGTTGGTTTGTGAGTTGTTTCTTCAACATGGATCATTGCAGCTGAAGTGGGTTAGGGAGAAATGGCATGGGGTGTTGTGCTAGCAGGTCTGGTGACTTTCTGCCTTGTGAATGGCAGCAAGGAGCAAGGCTCTGGTCAGGCAGGGAGGACTAACTCAGCCATCGCTCCAACACGTGCAAAGACTGCACAAAGACAAGACAATATCATTAGCACCATATCCTTGCTGCACGCAGGGTTGTCTTGGCTGTGCTAGTCACTTCTGCCAGGACACCTTGGAACAGGTAGGATGAAAATTTCTTCATCTGACAGCTGTTTAGTGCACCCAAGAAAAAGTTAAAGGCAGACACTCTCACAATCTCTATGCAGTAAGCAAAGCTGTGGTAGTAGGCTCTTCAACCTTAGCAGCAAATGTGCTGCACTTTGAAGCTGGACAAATTCAGACTGCAAAGGAGATTACAATTTGTCTAAGCAGGGGGTTATTAACCACTGAAATGATTTAGCAAAAGCTGTTGTGGGTTCTCCATCACTGCCTTTGTTCAAATCAAAATAGGATTTCTCAACTGAAATACTGTGTAATTCGAATGGGAAATAATTCATGCCTGGATATAATTGGTATTAGACAGAAAGGCAAAACAATTAAAGTGATCTCATCTGGCTTAAAAATTGATGAGTCTGTTTAATAGGAAAAAAAACCCCAAACCAAATGTAACAAAACTGACTCATAGAGAATTAATTTCTAGAGGCTGCATTTCACAACAGAGTGTCTCTTTCCACTAGCACAAATCCGTATCTTGGGTGATGGTGCTGCATTTATTAAAAAAATTGTTTAAGGAGACAAGTTACTTCTTAAAGGAAATCACAAGTTACTTCTTAAAGGAAATCACAATTGTAATACTTGGGTGAAATCAGAGTCTCAGTGACAGAAATAACAGGAGCTTCATTTCTACAGGAGGTCAGAATTTTATCTGCTCTTTCCCTCTTGTCACAGACATAAGCGTGTCTCATTCTGAAGGATTTTATAGAAGGATACAGGGGATTTTCTGCTCTGCAAGTTGTGGTATTTCTTTTGGAAATGAAGAAAACTCAGCATACACTGGCTGAGTGGTTGCCTTTGATCTGATGATGTCTTGAAATCAAGGATTAGATGAACAGAGAATGTCACTGGTATTTTTCAACTACAGAGGGTTGCATTTATATCAGTGTGGCATCCTTAGAAATAATGATCTACTGGTTCTTATAGTTTATTGCTAGGAAGGTCTCAAAATCAAAGTGAAAATGCAGAGTACATGCCAAGAATCAATGCTAGCAGCCCAGAAATTTAACTGCAAATGAAAATGTATATGATGCATTTTAAACACATTGAAAGAAAACAGATTAGGTGAAAGAGATAATGGACAAAGTTTCCAAAGCAAAGAAAAGACAATAACCCTCTTTAGAGCAAGGTTACCAGGAGAGGAGAGGTTGGAAGAATATTGGGTCCTCAATGCAAACCTGTTGCATTTTGATACACTGACATGTTATCTCTGCGCACATACTGAATTGTCAGAGACATTTCACTCAGTTTCCAAGGACCCCAAAGAAGCCTCCTGTTCAAATTCTGACCCAGGCTGACTGCCAAGATGAAATGCAGCATTTTGTTTCTCACGTTTTCATTCTGAGGTGGCACTTTGTTTGAGAAGGCAGCCAATCCAATCCCACCTCTCAGTGGTTGCCAACTTGCAGCTGTTTTGCTGTCTGTAACCTAATCTGCATAAAGAAAAATCTGTAGCCTCTGTTTATTTAGGTTTTCAGTGGTTTACATGTGAGAAATGTACATATTTTAGAATATTTTGTATGAGCACAGACCTTTTCGTGAACACTCTTGGAAAGCCTTAGAAAAGGAGGTTTTATTCCTACATTTTCCTACAGAGAACACATCTCTAAGTTTTTCAGATTTTTTCTGGAAAGAACTGGAAAAAGGAGGGGCTGCAACTGCCATAAATGCCTTCTTCACCTTACAGATTAGCCTGAAACAACAGCTGGCAGATGTGCTGACAAAAGCAACCCTGTGTCAGGGAAGAAGTCTCTCCAGAAAAAATTGAGATCTCAAAATTCAATTTTGAAATAATTTTAAAAGCACACAAAGAGCAGAAAATATCAGCCTTGGTGGTACAGAAGTGTACCAGAAGGGTCTCAGAGCAGAGGTGACTTGACCATGGGACATATTGATTTTGATGTCTGTGAAAGATCCACCCAGTTTAGATAGGAGTTGGCAGATGTGAGCTGGTGCATCGTGGGACACCAGCTGCTTTGCTGTCCATCACCAGTTGTGATGTGGTGCTGTGAAAATACCTTCACACCGTGCCAAGTGTGTGCTCTTACAGTGCACATCAAACAATTCATGGTGGTGCAAGGGCTGCTCATGTTTCTTGAAGGAGACCAGTCTTTGGGAAGCAGGGCAAAGAGAACTTGGTAAAGCTGCTGCCATCTTAGAGCAGCAACTCAGATGATAAACTAACTCATTTTAAAGCAGGAGCCAACTCCACTTGTGAGCAGCAGCCTCTGAGCAGTGGGGTGGGCTGAGGGCAGCAGCAGGGCCCTTCCACTGCTTAGAGTCCACACATCCCTGGGAGCAGAAGTTTACTGCTCTTTCATGGCTCACTTGTCAATCAAATTCTTTGCTAAAAATAATGCAGAACTGTTCCAACTGTATTATTTGATTTGGAGTTCCTATAACTTGAAGGTGGCTTTTTTATTTCCCCTGTTCCACATAAAATTTTCTCAATGTCAGCTCTATTATGCACTTTCAAAAAATAAGCAGGGCTCAAAATGAGCTATTTCTTATGGGAAAACGGTCTGTTGGGAACACATTACACATTCCATTTACTAATCAGAATCTTCTGATAATTTTTACTGTGCATTGCAAATGCAGGCAGCCTGCATTACATCTGCAGTGCTCAGATAGACTGGAACTGCTCCAAACTGCTCCTCAAAAATTTATTTTTAAAATTTTCCATGAACCTACTGTTCCTTCGTCCTGGTGACAAATGCATATTTATGCAATGGAGTAACTACATGCATGCAATAGTTTAGCAGAGTTACATGTACCATAGTGTTAAAAAATAGACTGTCTCTCAAAGAATGTAGAAACTATTGCCTAAAGAAATAAATGCTTTAATCTGAGGAACCTGAAAGACTGAAAACATCGGCAAGGAAGATAAATGGCCTTATCTCACAGTAAAAAAAAAGCAACAGGAAAACTAAAATTTTAGTGATATGCTTCACGAAATGGTTTCATATGGCTGGTCATAAATAAAGTGGAGACCCAGGTTGTTGCCAGAAAAATTTCAAGGATAAGCCAAACAGCTGCAGCCCTGGCTTCCGGTTTCACCACTCAACATTAGAATAATAAGGTCCAGGAGAAAGGATGCTCAACTCCTGAGCAGAGCTGAGATATTCAGTTTCCTGATACGGAAATATGGGGCTGGGAAAGAAACAGCAGTGGTGAAATGCAGGGCAAACACAGAGACAAGAAGCATTGCTCTGCAGAAGTATAACTTCCTACACCATGGTGGGAAGGGACACGTGAGCCTGAGTGTGTCATTTCTCCCCACACCTACCAAATCACTGTAGAAATGCTGCTTATTTATGGCAGCAAAAATGTGGTGGCGTGCAGGGCAGGACTGAAAACAGTTGCAATTTGTTTTCAGCAGAAGCTCTGAGGGTGCCTGGATTTATCACCTTGTTCAATGAGGTGGGCAATTCCTTCCCAAAACCTTTAAGGGCTGCAGCTCCTGCCTCTGCTGTTGCAGTGCCTCCCCCAAAGGGGGTGGTTTCTGATGGGACCAACTGAGGAAAATTTCCTGGACTCCTGGACCTTTCCTATTGCTCTCATCTCTGCTGTGCTTCACTGCTGAGAGTACAAAGACCTCCAGTATTCTTATCCTGGCATTCCCCACTTAGAGGAATGAGAGAAGCATTACAAATGAGTCTGTAGGGATGTATTGTGAAAGCAGTAATAAAAAGTAAAAAGCCGGCACCGGTGGCCATGGCCAGTCAGATCCTCTGGGAGCCCTGGGCTGTGAAACTGTTCCACATCCCTGCTCTGAAATGCCTGGCATTTAAACCTGGTGACAAGCTCTGCTCCTGCAGACTGTTCATGAGGAAGATCTTATGGTCAGATTGTCACAGTTAATATTATTTTCAGGTCACATTTCTGTTCTCCCTTCTACTCTCCTGCAGCCCATGTGCTAAAGCAGCCATCTCTTCCCTTGCTGTCCCCCACACCAGACATGACATGATCAGCATACACTAACATCAAGGTTGCCCTAAAAATTCATGCTCTCTTTCCTGCTTTCTCTTTTAATGGTTTTAAAGACAGCAAGACAATCTACATTTTTGGAGCCTTACAACTTACTTGTAGCTGTTGGGAAAGACACATGCAATAGTCAGCATCAGTCAGGAAAATTGTCTCTGTTTTAATTTTATTATTTTTCTGAAGAGGTTTATCTTCATAACTTAGCTATTCATAACCTACTAACAACCCCATATTATTATCTACATGACCTGCTGTCATCTGGCCCAGTAAAAAAAAGGTGCTGTATGTGTCAATAACTGCCTGAGGTTCATATTTAACTACTTCTTTAACTTAATATTAAAAAAAATAAACCACCATTATTCACAAACACACTTTGGCAATAGATTAGATTTACTGCATGTTAATGTGAGCCTATAAATTATTCTTTAAAATACTGTATTAAAACATAATTAATTGCCTAAGCCTGGCTGGTGGCATGGCTTTGTAGAGATAATCCCTCCTTCCAGTACACTCTGTCTTCCCTATACCAAGCATGTTGTGCTGCATCACAGAAGGGGCTGATGCAGCTGCAGGACTTCATTGCTCCTGAAGTCACATGAGCTCTGCCCTTCAGTAAGCCCATCAGACCACTGAATTTTGCCCAGCATCTACTGAATGAGTGCTCTGCCAAGATTTCAACCATGGGAAATGCCATTTTTTACTCAGCAAAACATGGTCAGGAAACCCCTTTCCGTAAGTTTTCAACACATTGCACAATTTCATGGCATTACACATCTGCTCACTCAGCACCCCCCCGAACACAGCATGACCCCGAGCATCAGGTCTGTGTGGAACTGGTGTGGGAATGAGCCCAGGAGAAAAATCTTCAATTTCACACCACAGTTGCCTTTGGGTATCACACCATCCATGTCTCTGAGCGATGACAGCACATGGATGTCCTGCACATGGTGGGGGAATAGCCAGAACAGGGCCCTGAAGAGCTCTGCTTGCTTGCTCTTGTGTAGCAGAGCTGGAAATAGGATAGTGACAGAAGTAAATGCTTTTCCATGGTGACCTCCAAGGAGCAGGATGCATCCCAAAAAATTAGTAAATGATCTCTCAAATAAATAATGGCCCATAAAGGTTTTTGATATCACAGCTGACTACATAAATGTGGTTTGAGTAGGGCAAATTTGTTTTCAAACAGCACTGGTCATTCACTGCTCCTGTAAGACCTCATCGGTGGTTAGAGATGAGCAGCAGGGGCACCCCTGAGGCTTGATATGAATATTCATGATGGCTCATTAGTTTGTAGGTTTTCCATAATCTGCTCATTAGCTGTTCAGTAAAGATTCAGAAAACAAATATGTGCTACTTATGTGTAGAGACACACCCTGTGCTGGGTGGGTAGGTCCTGACCTTCTCCTCACACCAGTACTGTGCTTCACCAAACCTCTGTTCTTCACCAAACATCTTCTTTGCCTTGTCTCTGCAAGGTTTCACTCCTCCCATGGCTCCTACCTGCAGTGTCTGGAGGGATTTCCTCCTTGTACTTTTTGAGACGACAGAAAAATAGGTGAGAAAGTGGTAGAAAATTAGTGTGTGATAGTCACAATACAGAGAAAGAAACCCCATCCTCATATAGGCCAAAATATTAAGTTCTCACAGTGGGTGAAATGCTGTCTGCCCCACTAAAGATCAGTAGTAAAGTTCCCATTGACTTAAATGGGGCTAGAATTTGGGTATTCATTTTTCCATGGTCTTCCCAGATGAAGTGTCCAGAGATGTTTTGAGGTTTCCTTACACCAAAAAAGTTTTAAGGTTTCCTGTGGGGAAAACCCAGAATCATGGAATGACTTGGGTTAGAAGAGACCTTTAGAGGCCATCTCATCCACTCCGCCTGAAATGAGCAGGGACATCTTCAACAGACTAGACTAGGTTCTCACAGCCTAGTCCAACCTGACTTCGAATGTCTCCACGGATGCGGCATCCACAGCCTCTCTGGGCAACCTGTTCCAGTATTTTAGCATACCCATAGCAAAAAAATTCTTCCAAATATCTAGTCTGACTCTACCTTCTTTCAGCTTAAACCCATTATACCTTGTCCTATTGCTACTGGCCCTGTGATACGTTTTTGCACTTTATAAGTGCAAACACACACACACACACACTCTCTTTATTAGCTTCTTTGGCTCTGTTTGACTGTACAGCATCTCGGAGGAAAAAACCCACTAAACCTATAATTTCATTACAAAAAAAAAAA
>VYZP01033844.1:44830-121243 GCA_013400635.1 Hypocryptadius cinnamomeus
AAAAAAAAAAGTAAAAAAAATTGTTTTACGCTATGGCTCCATGCCGGTTCTCTACCTCCTGAATTCAATATCAGAGAATATATATACTGATAAAAAGCTCCTATTTTCACTCCATCTGTAGGAGAGGAGACGGATGAACATGCTAGAAACAAAACCAGGGGAAATTGAAAGCACTTTGACAGCTCTTTGTTCAGAGCCATTAAACACAAAACAATCACAGAATCTATTAGGTTGGAAGAGACCTTTAGGATCAACAAGTGCAACCATTAACTCAGCACTGCCAAGTTCACCACACAAGAACAAAAAACCATGCCCTCGAGTGCCACATGTTCACATCTTTTAAATATCTCCAGTGATGGTGACTCTACCATATAAGGCCTTTTCCCCTTATCCTGTCACTTGTTATTTAGGAGAAGATACTGACTCCCACCTGGCCACAACCTCCTTTCAGGTAGTCCTAGAGAGCAGTAAGGTCTCCCCCTAAGCCTCCTTTTCTCCAGGCTAAACAACCCCAGCTCCCTCAGCTGCTCCTCACGAGACTTGTGCTCCAGACCCTTCACCAGCTCCATTGCCCTTCTCTAGAAATGCTCCAGCACCTCAGTGTCCTTCTTGTAGAAAATACACCAGGTGGACACAAACCCATAAGTTTGCAGAAAACATTTTCAGATGGGATGATTGAGTTTTGTGTCACTTTTTGTAAGTTGATATGCTGTGAGGTATGCAAAACTACGAAGAAAATCAAGTCTGCCAAAACCTAATACTGTAATTTTCATGCAGACACATTAATCTGTACTTCCCAGTCTTATTTGCAGGAGGTTAATAAATAAGACTGTGTTAGTTCTCTATTGCCCCCTACAATCTTTTTAAAAATAAGAACAAAACCCCCACCATCCAAAATTTTAGTAAAATAAGGTTCAGATTCATCTAAGCATCCTGTTATTTAAGTCACTCCAAATCAATGTTGGTACATTTCTAAATGCTGTGTGCTGAGAATAGCAAAGCTTTTGCAGTTCAGAATGGCAAGACAGACTTCATAAAAAATTAAAATACTTGAAAAGCAGGTCATTTATTAAAAGATCTTTTAAAAGCTTCCTTTTTTAAAAAGCAAAACTATCTGCCCACCTCCGCATCTCGTCTGAAACCATTCGCATGCACAGCTGTTCTCCAAATTTCAACCATGTCCCTTTTTCATCTTCATGCTTTAAGACACGAATAGCAGGCATTTAGTAAAACAGTAGCATGCTTCAGCAAGTGCCTTCTGCTTCCACACACTGATTTATCATGTCTCCCAGACACTCAGGTGCCCTTCTCTCATACACAGGATTGAAGTCTCAGACCTTTAGCCTCAGGGCTGCATGAGATGGCAGTTTGGGGACTTCAGCTTCTAAACCTTCTCTTACCACAGCTGAAAGTTTTCCACAATAGTCAGGGTGAGGAGAGACTTTGTCCCTCATGGATCTTCCATTGTCCTTTTGTTTTACAAGTCCTTTTAGGCAGTGCTCTCTGACCGCTGCCTGGGAACTGCACACGCAGCACAAGTGGTCTGGATGTCAAAGGTGCAAGACACACAGGTACCATGTTACCAAACAGCAGAAGGCAAACCAATAAATATTTCTTGGACAGTGGGCCCATAGCATTCTGCTCACTGGAAATTGTACCACCTTTGCACACTGCTGTTCTCAAGCCAGCATTTAATTTGGAGACAAAGAAATAGCAGGACTATGCATTGAGTGAGATATGACAGACAAAAAAATACAGACAATTTTGGACCAAGAAGTTGATACTTCTGAGATATGCTTGACATCCTGCTCTTCATGACTGTTTTCAATCCCTGCATCTTCCTGAAGAAGCACCTCCCACTGTTTCATCTTGCCTGCAAATAACATGACACCCCAGAAAATTAAAAATAATCCATTAAAAAGATTATTATCTTTTCAGGACATGGCAGCTCAACTGTAGCCACAGAGTTACTCTCTTGGGAACAGGCTGTTATGAATACAGTGGTTATAAAAGACAGAACAAGTTGTGGGAAAGTTGCTTTGAAAGGAGGTTAAGCGAGGCAAATATGATGACCTTGGTCATAAGTTTCAAAGGAGAGATGACGTAAAAGTCAGACACCACAAGAGAAGGAAGACACAGAAAAGAAGAAAGCTGAGAAAACTCAGAAAGGGCAAGACACCAAGAAGGTGGAGGCAACTTGCTGTGCAAAAAGCAAGAAACAGTAATAGCACAGATACTAGCACTCTCTTACTCTTGTCATAAGATCACCATGAAAATTACTTTAAATTTAGAAGAATGACATTCAAGAGACTACTTTTTTGATCTAGAAATGATTGTTTTTCATGATTTTTCCTAAAGTCACTGCTTATTTTTAATCAGTTTTGATAGGCAGCCACAACCAAGTTCCTAAGTAATCAAATGTAGAATATCCTTGAAGGCTGCTCAAGCCTACCAGGGCAAGACAGATGGTGCAGTGTAGGTGCCTCCACTTTAGATTGCACTGCAGCCCAAGGGACATCAACTGAGTATTTAGTAATAATGTAGTAACTGTAACAAATGGTAGGACTCAGCTATTGATCACCATTTGGGCTTTCAGGGAGAAAAATAAAAGGCATTTATGGGTTAATACTTCTGACTGAAATGTGCTTATTTAGAGGTTCACTTAATAGATGCCATCATCAGGAGATAAAAGTCCTTACACTGAACAGACAATTTTAATGGACTTTCCCATTAAGCTATGGATGACATATTTCAAAGGGCAGATTATTGGAGTCCTTCTGCTGACAGCAAGGAATGTCAAATGAATACAGAATATCAGCGAATATTTAAGCCTCGGTAACAAGGATTTTAATATAGAGCTATCTTATAATTCAGGACAAAACACCTTGACCAATTTATTCTCCTGTATAGCACATTTATATCCACATTTATATTAAAATAGGCAATGGACTCTTACTGTTCATGGGAACAAAACTCCAGATGCTCTTATATTCTAAGCTTAATGTGTTCAGTTACTGGTCTAGCAGCATTAATCACAACGAACAAGAGTTTTATGGCCTTGGAAAAATGGAACCTCTCAGATTTTTTAGACTACCTTGCTCAATAAAATGTTTCCTATAAACAAATGAGCTCTGAATATAATGTACTAAACATCATCCCATAATCAATAGGTATCAGGAAGACTGTTTTTAAGGTTTAGTTCCCTTCCCATTCTCCTGCAGACTGCAATTATTCGCTCTGTACTGCAGAGCTCCATTAAGCACTTTGTTTTTCATTCAATGACTAGAATCCAGTGCGTATGGCCTCCACGGATGGATAAACTGCTGTAAAAAGAGATAAGTCAGCAATACTGATTGGCTCTGTTGTCTGAGCATGCCTTTTGATTTTTGAATTACTGCCAAAAGCATCATCATTCTGTGTTTCCCCTTCAAAAGCCCTCGGTCACTTAGATGGTGCATACACTCACAGCACAGAGCTCTTCTTTGCAGAAACAGTATTCATTAAAAAAAGACCATTTCAGTACTTATATTTGTTGAATGTAAATTTGTGGCACAGATGTTTTATCTCTCATCTTTCATGGCATTGTTACTATACAATATGAAGTGACTGAAAGACCAGTTTTACCTTGATGCCCACCTCTTTGACTCAGATAAATGGTTCACCTCTGTGCAAAGCTGTAGGTAGCTTTCAAAGTGTAACTGGTCACACTGTTTTCCTCTTCCCTTCCCTCTCTGGCAAGTCAAAGTAACAGAACTACCACAAACCTCTGTGGTGGTTTCTTTTGTCTGTCTGTATGTGTGTGTATGAGTTCACACCAATCACTGAAGACGCCCTGCATTTTTCCTCACTGCTGTGGCCAGTACTGTCAGTACAGGCTTTCACAGGACAGGCTTGCATTTCCCTCCAGAGCTGCAACAAGAGCTCTTGTTTAGCTGTGAACACCTGCTGTGCACTTTGTACCTGGGTAAATGCCTGCTGGACACAGCAGGAACATAACCAGAACAGGTCCCTGATGAAGCATTTCAGCTGGTTACAACTCTTTGTGAATTCAGCATTCAGCACTCAGGAATCTCCTAAGGCAGAGACAAGTAATGCACTCTTGACATGACAGGATTACCTGTCTGCAAAGGCAGATAATATATAATATTATATTGTATAGAATGGTTATTCCCATTTGAATACAAAAACAATTAGACATCAATGATTTGGATTTTATGCAAACATACAGGTAATAACAAGACCATTGTCCTGGAGTGACTAATAATTAAATAGTATCTGCATAAATGGCAATAAAGTGACAAATAAAGGCAATTGTTACCAGCATGTTCAAAGACTTGTGAACATTCTGCAATCCCATGATTTCTATTACTGCAATCTCACCAGAGCTGCAAGTCCAGCTGACTGTGAAGGTCTAGGCCCTGTAAAATCTTATCCACATGCACACTGTAGGAAGCAGGGACAGTGAAGGCAGATCAGCACCTGTGCTGTTCCAAAGGTGCTGCCTAAGATTTTGGGGGAAACCCCCTCTTACAGATAGCTCACAACCCCTTTTGTGATTAAAAGGAGATTAATTTGATTTCTCAAGAGCCTGTGGCTTCCCAACAAACCTTGGGAAACAAATTCAGAATACTAGCATATTCTCTAATCCATTTTCTAGTTATAAAAGCTTCTTTGCTACTGTTTTTGGCTGACAACACTTGAGATAGCATGTTTATCATCATTCTTAAAACACTTGAGAGAGAACAATGTGGGTGCATTTTTTATTTCAGTTTTAACTTCTTTATTTCATTGCTGTACAGCTGCATTACACTTGGCTTTAATCCCTCAAGCATTATTTTCCTTGGCAAAACAGTCACTGAACTGAGTAGAACTTACTATTGGAAAAATATGCTTGAAAAACCAGTGTGATGTCAAAGCCAACTGAAACCCATGGAGCTTAAAATGTCACAAATGGGCCTGTAGCTGAAATACAGAGCTCCTCTTTTTTTTTTTTTGTCTGAGCTAGGAATGTTGTAAGTCTTAGGTTGTGAAGTCAACTGTAAAAATCACAGAGTAGCCTCCTGAAGCTGAATGTGTGCTGAAACTTAATGTGTGCTTCCCTCCCTCCATAAACAAACATACAGAGAACAATTATATAAAACTGGATGTAGGATAATTCCATAGGAAACAAATGACTGCATGGCTCCCCTTCCAGTCTTGCCTGCATTAACTGTAGCTATCTGTTATAAGTTGGGCTACAGGCTTCTCAGAGAAAAGAGAGAACCCGACTTTGTAAAACATCTTTAATATTCAAATATATAAATAAGCACTACTGAAGAATAATTCAGAAGACTGCGGTGATTCATTACGAACAGATGCTATAAACGGGAACAGTAACATTGCAAGGTAAGGAAGAAGCAAGCTATTTTAGAAGTCTTGAAAATCTCTTCTAGTTCTTCAGACAGATCATGCTGCTATAGTTATTTTATAAA
This sequence comes from Hypocryptadius cinnamomeus, assembly GCA_013400635.1. Classification (NCBI taxonomy): domain Eukaryota; kingdom Metazoa; phylum Chordata; class Aves; order Passeriformes; family Zosteropidae; genus Hypocryptadius; species Hypocryptadius cinnamomeus. The sequence goes on from VYZP01033844.1 coordinate 50,302, forward strand.
AAATTATATTCTGAAAAGCACTTTAGTAAAAGAAACCTTTTACTGGAACTATTATTTAACCAAGACCTTCTACAGCACTAAAACACACTGCAATTGAGTTCCTGATACAGTTTTAAGAATGGGAGGGGTGAAAATAAGAACAAAAAAACCCTACCATACCTGCACCAGGAGCTATTTATTAGCATAACACTCTTCCTTTTAAAGATTTTGTAACAACTGAAGTATATACAAAGTCTTACAGCATTTACACAATAAAAAAGTTTCCTATTAGCTGATGTAGTATAAGGTAGTGCTGCAATTTACTTCAAAGCATGAATACAATAATAATGAAGCAGACCACTGTACTTTCAACTTCTTCACGACCACACCACCACTGTCAGTTGAAATGACAGTTAATTAAACCACTGGGAAGACAGATTGTTGAAAGATTTGTAACAGGTTGATTCGCAGCACTAACCATCTTAAGGAGGAAAAAAGAAAAGAAAAGAAAAGCTACATACTGTCATGTTTCTACACTTTCCTAGAGCTGGAACAAACTTTCACAGCCTTAGATATAACATATGCAAGACAACATAATCACATTTTTTGCAGATATAGTTCAGCTACTGAGTGTATTTACTTCTGAATAGGAGGCGTTATATTGATATGGCTGTGTGTTTCCATTTTTGTTCATTAATTCTTCAAATAGGTCTACAAAAAAAATTAAGACAGCATGGAGTTTGTAGTCATGATGTGTTTTGACTAATAAAGGCATTCAATATCAGCTATAGGATCTAATTATTCCTGTCAAAAGTTTAAGACCAGGAATCTTTGAGTAAAAATCAAACCCACAAAATCCTGCACCTGCGCCATTTTCATCTGTTGACTCCAACCCTCTTTAAGCTTTTCCAACTGGTATAGTACAAAATCATTAAAATGCTTACACCAACCCAAATGCAAGACTCATTTAGCTTATGAGAGGTCAAGCAGATTCACTAGACTACTTCTGCTGTAAAACAGAGGGAGCTTACCTAGGAAAAATAAACTTTTACTGAACAGTGCCTTACTACAAGAAGGGATATATAGTTTAACAACGATACATAATTTAAGAACATAGCATTCTTTGCCTTTTAGAAACAGCTTTTGTGTGCCAATAATGCACTTTCTACAAGAGATAAGGCTGCTTTGCCTATCGCTGTATGCCTAAACCTCATATTTCGGCCAATTCCACTTTTCTTCCCCCCAAAGGGATTCTGTTTCAACTTGGAAACGAGTAACGTCAGTTGACAATATCTGTATTAAGACAAAAAGTGACATACATAAAATCCACAAGGAACCACATAAATACCAAAGAAGTCATATAACCTTTCCATGTAAACACTTTGATTATACTGAAGCCCTAATCAGATTCTTGTCTTAAACTTTTGGCAGATAATGTGTATGCTCAGCCAGGCTTTGTAGTTAGTTACTGTTCAAGTGGAAGCCAGGTCAGCTCACATGTTGACAGGCATGCAACTTGGAAACATTGCACAACAAGCAACACAAAGAGATTTGAGAAGGGTACAAGACTTCAAGTAGACTTCACAACCCTTCACAAACTGAATATTCACAGACAAAGATACAGTCCTTGCTTTTTTCTACGGTGGATTTCTCTCTCACACATGGGACACTTTCTGTGACTCTCTAGCTTGCTTGATGCTATATAACCACTTGATGATTCTGGCATTCCTTTCAATGGCAGAAATGCCGTATGGCACACGGTCATTGGCACTGTCATCATTTCTAAGGTCACTGTTGCTGTCCTGAGACTGTTCACAGTCTGAGCTAATCATGCTTGCACTGCGAAAGTTGAGGGATATAATATCAGAGTTAGCCCTTGCAAAGTTTTCCATCCCAAGATTTTCAAGCTCTTCAGGATCCAGTCCGCAGTAGTTAAAGAATCGTTCAACATCTGCGTCAACACGAAAGTATCTGTCGCTTAAGTCTGATTTTGATCGCTGTAGGGAGGGTCTTCTACTAACTCCGCATCCAGACTCAACTGCCTCAATCTCAGGGGATTTCAGGGTGGCAATGGCAGCGATTTTGGGCTTTGGAGGCAGAGGTGGGGCTGAACTACTGCAGGGTATTGCTTTTAAGGGCTTTGCACTAGTTACTTTCCTAATGTCTGAAGAGCTGTGAGAGACATGCAAGAAAGTCTCTGCTGACTGATCTAGGAGCCTTCTGCTGACATTGGAGCTGCTCTCCTGTGGGCTGCTCCGGCCCTGCGTGGGGTAAACCTTCAAGGATTCGGCGAACGAGTGTCGGTTCAGCTCTGTCGAATCGGCCCTGTGGGGTGGCCAATTTCGGGGACCATGCTTATGCCCTGAACCTGAGCTGGAGCCTTCAGAGCTGTTGATGATGTTCTTCAAAATCTCAAGTTTCAGATTTTCTCTCTGGACTCCACTCTCAGTCTTTGCATTGTTGCTGAAGACTTTCAAGGTGGGGCTCCCCAGCGCTCGCTTGGCTGCAGGACAGACCGGCGGCTTCGCCAGCACCGCCGGCTTCACAGGCTCCTGCTTGGCATTGATGACCTCCTGGCTCTTGACGTATTTCGCCTTGTCGGCTTCGAGCCTCTCCACTGCACTCAGTCTTTTTGGATTAGGCTCCGCCTGCCTGCGAAAATAGTCAGGTCCTTTGTTCAGGATGCGGAGAGGAACGGCAGATGTGAAAGTCACGGCAGGGCTGACCGGCTTCACCATGCTACCTGTCGGTAATGTTTCTGTAGGCATGTTTGGTGGTCTTTCCCCCGCAGCCGTTTTGAATTCTTCTCTGGGATCTCCTAAATGCACGGTGCAGAAACATGTACATTAAGCACAATGAATAGCCGATGAATCCTGGGATCTGAGCGTTAGCAGCAGTGCCTCATCTCACAGCTCATTAAATAGCACTGCGTTTCTCTTTTAAAGGCAGCCTTTGTAGGGCAAGGGCACCCGACACAAGTCCGTATTAGTCTGCTCCGCTGGCTCCTTTCTTCTCGCTGAAAGATGTGGGAGTCTCGCCGTCCCCTCTGCGCTCCACGAGCGAGCGGCAGCGATCTGAAAGGCAGAATAACCAACCACACGTTAGCGGGAGCGCCTTGACATCAGAGCGATAGCAACAGCCGCCTCCCGGCCCTCCTCTCCCACCGCCGCCCGGGAGGCTGCCGCTGCTGGCACGGGCAGGCAGAGCTCACGGTGCCACTGCCCCGCTCCTCCCCAGCACCCCTCTGCCTCTCACAAGACGTGTATCGTTTGATATTTACACTCTGAGCTTGGATTTAACAAAATTACATCGGGAAAAAAAAAATTCTAAAAAAATTAAGCCTCATCACAATACAGCCACGCATTTCTAGAGGGAGAAAGGGAAGCAGAATGAGACGATTCAGAGACTTGAAGCCACACACCTCCCAGTAAAAAAGCAATTCCTATTAGTATATTTGGCTTAGTTAAGTAGATCTGTGAACATGTTTTATCTCTAACCCCCAAACATTTTTCTCCTTATAGGCAACATACTGTATAAATCTCAGCAATCAAGTGTATTTTCCTTGCTCATTAAATCATCCAGAAAACAATCTGGTCTAAAAAGCAGAGAGCAAACAGAGACATGTAGAGTTTTAAGTGCAATGCACATCTTTCATTGCTAATCAAATATTGAATCAACAAATAAAACCAGGAGATGTCACTAAATCCACCAATTCCAGTTCCTAGTCTGTTTGAACATTAGTATCCATAGCTCTGGTGCTCCAGCAATAAAAGACGGCCTTCCAAGCTCTCTTGATCACCTTACAGGCTTAACAGAACAACAAAAAATGTCTTTGGTTTTTTATGTAAGATTTTAGGAACATTAAAAACCACTTTGACTGGGTTTGAAAAAGAAGACCTTGTCCTCAACATGTAGATATAATAACTCAGGTTTTCTATCAAGCAATAAGTACAAATAAAATTTATCTTCATCTAAATTATTCTAAGGTTTTATCACTGAGATTGTCACAACAGTCTAAAATCCAACACCACGGATGATATTACAAGTGCTGAAACAATTTTTCCTAAACGAGGCACTGAAGGGCACTTACCATGGAATCTACTTTTCAAGCAGTGATTTCGCTAATGGGTCTCATTTGTTTTATTACTGCCCCATTAATCTATGCTGCCCTCTTTAATATCCCATTTCTATTATCACTGTGATCTTCAGGGAGAGAAAGAAAAGCAGCTACTACTTCTTCACTCTATCCTAAAGAACACAGAGCAGCATCCTTCCCTGGGATGATTTGTTGCTGTCATCCTATGTGTTCTCATCCATCAATACCCAAACTGAAATTCCAGCTGAAGTTATATTAACAGTAAAAACAAAACAACCTCAATCACTGATGACCAGAAACATGTGATCTATATACATTAAATACTTTCTACATATTACCCAAGGTCAAAGTGAGCAAATAAAATATACAAATGCTATAATGAGATTATAGGAAAAAGCTGAGCTTTCTCCAGAAGGCTCACTGTCACAAGCATTCTTCAAATACAAACTAACATATTTAGGTGGATGATAAACCAGACACAGATTCAGTGCAATTGAAAGGGTAGTGAAATGTTAATTAAGCTTCTTTTTCAATGCTGTTTTATAAATCCTAGTGCTAACTCCTCAGCAGTTTGACTTGCTGAATTTAAACTAAGTCTCCCTGAAAGAGAAAAAGCTTTCCTCATTTGAATCAACATATTTATTGGTACTGTTTTGAAATTAAGTATGAAACTTCCAAATGCACAGAAGGCAATTCCAACTTGCATCTGCACACGTGTTTCTCTTCCGTACACACAAAGCAAATCTTTCCACATTGCCAGCTCAGAGCTGGATGGCTAAGTGCCTGTATAAAAACCCCATTGATGCATATATTTAATACTTGTGTGCAGAAATCAAATCTATGTGAGAGCAGGGGTTTTGTCAAGAGGAAGAAAACCCCACAAACAACCAAGCTCTTTGTACTTAACACTTTCACCCAACCAAGTTAATGCTACTTGAGTAAGCAAGACAGCTCTCCTGCTTGACCACTGCCATTAAAGGTGACCGTGGTCCTACCCCTGAGGACAGCTGCCAACTCCATTGTCCTCCTGGTGAGTGGCTCCACACACCACTACAGATCAGAGCTATAGGAACCAAGGCCTCCAACTCGAGGCTGCTTTTGGAAGTCTTTTCCCAGCAGTTAACAACTTCCTCACTTTGGATAGCCTTCATCAATGTCAGCAAGCATTGCCCAGTAGGCTGAGCATCCACATTGGCTTCAATGCCACACTTAAAAGGAAAAAAAAAAGAAGAAAAATAAGTCCCACCATGCATGCGTGTTTATCTGAGAGAACAAGTGTGTTTGTTTGCAAGCACGTATGGAGCCAAGTGCCCCGGAGTCAAGGGAAATATGCTACAACTGGCAACGTGCTTCAGACATGTCTAGAAAGAAAAGCAAGGACCTGGTGAGGAGCCAGGACAGAAATGTCCACCTGAGCCAGCACAGGGAGCCTGGAGGGTAACAGCCAAGTGTTTACGTGGCCAGCCATGGAGGCTTTGTACCTGTGGGGCTGCTGCTATAAATTAAGGAACATACAGCTATAAAAAGGGATCAACTTTTTGTGTATTGTTTAAATTGCTCCATTTCACTGAAGTGCTGCATTTGAATATCACCAGAAAGCTTATTCAGTACTCTCATCTCAGAGAGATAAAAATTACAGATTTAACCAGATACAGTTAAAAAAGAAAGTGTGATGAAAGAGAGGTGGATCAATGTAAAATCTAATGAAACTTCTGCCTGTGCTGGTGATGGCTGCAGCCTGATCCTACTGCTAACTGGGAAAATGAGTTCAATTCCTACCAGCCTCTCTTCTGTCCATGGGTACCTGAAGCACCACAGTGACACTACAGAACCTTGCTACTTATTAGTTTTATTGTTAATGATAGAGGCTGAGAGCAGCAGTACAGTGTAGTCTCGGGAAGACTTAGATTCCAGTTGTGAAAATCATTATTGCAGCAACCAGGGCACAGAAATGGCTTTTTTCTGGCTTAAACTCCAAAGAAACTCACTGCTTAGCCATCTGAATTCCCTGTTGGGTACATCTCTGGTACCAGTAACACCCTGCAGAAACTCAAAGGCAAATAGGTTTTCTTCACCCACTCCCAGAAAATGTGTGAAATATACCTAGGAACCCAAGAAATATTCCTCTCTCTCTGTTTACACCCAGAGGTCTGCTCTATTGGTGTAATCCTTCTATGGACAGAACTGTGTTTTTCAGGATTTACTCTGAATTTCCATTACTGCTCTTCCTTACAAAACTACTAGACTTAAGAAATTATTTCAAGAAAAACAAAGACAAAAACTTTATCGATGCATTCAAACATAGTTCCATTTAATACCATGTATACATTAATAAAACCTTTCTGAAAGGTCTTACTGAGCTCCTCTAATATCCTGCAACTATTGCACTCCTGCTGAATAGAATACAAAATGCACAAAGTTTTGGGTTTTTAAAGCTGCATTTTCAGCCAGACACTTCAATTCAGGATTCCTTTGTGGCAGAGGCAGAGATTCAAAGCACTTAATTCATTCTAGGCATCATAGTTTAATTCACTCTTGAGTCCATAATATGTTTGTCAGATATTCATATTTAAATAACCAATGCACTATCCGCATGATTTAGGGGAACACAACACAGCCTAGAGCAGCAATAGTTACATGACTAACATTAAATACAAATAAATTTCCTATAAAATATTCTTTCCTTACTTTAAAACCAAGGCAGTAGGAAGAGAGAAATTATGCAGAAACTTTGGAATCCCAGGTTCATATGTTCTAAATATGCAGTTTCTTGAAATGTATGACAAATTTATGAACAGATGCCATTGTGGCAAGTATTTATTTCTAGCACTATTATGAATACAGTAGTATTATACAATAATAGAGCTCATTTTTTCCACTCATACCTAAAACTGTATTCTAAACACAGACTGAATGGTGTCAACTGACAGTAAATGACACATTTCCCTCCTCAGTTCTGTGGTGTCCTGTAGCTCCTACGCATTTGGCCACGTTTCACCCAGTCTTTGTCTAAAAGTGTCCACAGAAAGGCATTACATATTTTAGCAGTATTCAAGTTACAGAAAAAGCAACAAAAAAGCCATGTGAAAATGTGGTCCAAATGAAATGAGTGAAATTTCTGTCCTTGACTTTGCTGAGGACATTGCTTCACCTGACAAAGTTACAATGAAGCTCATTCTCCTAATTCATCCATCTGGGACAGCAGATGAAGGGATTACACAGAAGGGAGGATGATGTACAGTGGATAAATATAATGAAGGCTGACAGCCTTTACTCTGCCTTCCTTGATATTTAAAGGCCTGTGTCAATTTTATTTTCCAGGTGATAAAATATAACTACCACTACCTCAAGATGCACCATAAACATGACATAAATTCAAGTATAAGTAATCAAGAAGTGGCTGCAACAGGACTCAGATCACAAAACAAAACCTACACAGGAACACAGGACACAGAAAATGTCCAGGAAAAATGTCAGGTTCCTCTAACACCTGGGTGCACTTCAGAGCTGCAGGCCCCATTATGAAGATACTGTTTATTTAACAGTCACTGGAAAGCCTACAAATGAGAGCTTCACTGAGAATGACTGGCTACAGGTCTGTGTGCTAAGTTATACTAATATGTATGCCTAAAATGGATACAAGTTATTCTGTGGATAATTGTCATTGTAAACCTCACATATATATGTTACTAAGTTTAAAAAAAACAGGCAAAGCCTAAGTAAACTCGGCTGAAATTGCTAAAAGGTCATCCATATCCAGAATGGCAGCAGTATTTCATTTTTTAAACCAATTTTAGATAAAGATGTGCATGCTGTGTAGTCTCGGTCTCATATAATATTAACTGTCAAGATAAAGCATGAGGAGATAAACAGTCTTTCAGATCTACCATGACTCAAAATACTAATGAAAGTGCCTATTTTCTATTCTGTTCTTCCCTAAAACATGGTACAGTGAACAGTAAGAGCAATATGCATCTGTTCAAGTATACATTTAAACCTTCAAAAGTTCATGAACAACAGTGACCTGAAACTAAGAGTGGCAGAATTATGTAGGCAAGAGAAATTTCCACCAAGTGGGAAGGTAGTAACTTTGGCAAAGGCAGTCACACTTTTCACTGCTGATGTGTTACTTCCAACCAAAAAAACCCAAACAACAACTAGCATTGTTTGCAATAGCTTGCATAGCTGAGCGTAATACAGGCTGATATATTTATGCTAATTCTGCTTTGCTCTTAAATCAAAGGCTTTTAAGACAAAACTCTCCATAAAACAAAAGTGTCACCACTGAGCACTCTTTCTATTTCAATGTGCAGTGAAAATGATGAGGCTTAAAGCAGGATGTTGCCATAACCAGAAAAGCTAACACTGTTAAGCTGAAATAGCTGCTGGGAAATCCATGCAGGTATGAACATCTGGAAAGCAGGAAAGCAACCTAGCAGCTATACTTACATACTAACCCTGTAATGTATGCCCAGATCTCACTGGGAGCTGGACAGAGATGCCTCTTTGAAAGAAAAAACTTCAGAAAGTATTTTGCTTCTCTTTAGTTCTGAAATCCATCACTATTACATCTCCTACCCAGAAGCAGTAATCCACTCTCTGATGCTTCTGGGATAAATACTGCCCTATAGAAACCTCACAATGCTGAAAATTCTGATTTCTTTCAACAGGCTGCATAGATGCAGAAGAAAGCCCAGAAATGAAATTCCCCTTTCTTCCAATGAGACAGTACAAACCAAAATAAAACATCTTATTATTTGGAGCAATATTACAGGCTGTGTTTGCAAAAGCTATAGTGGAAATCCGTTCTGTTTTGTCTGGACCCCTGTGTTGCTTAGATGGCATTGTGTTCTTTGCACTAATTTCAGTCACTCATTTAAAAAAACAAAACAAAACAAAACAAAACCAAAACAGAGAAGGGCCTAAAAAATTGTAATAAGGAATATGTTTTACTGGATTTGTAGTCTTATATGAATATTTCTATTTCAGCGTGCATTTTATGAGAATGGTGCTCTAAACATTTCACAAAGTTTTAGGAAACACCCTTACTGCTTGTACATCAGCCAGTGTCAATGGTCTCAAATTTAAACTGCTTTTATACTTTTAATTCTACATCTATCCATAACCATCATGTTTTAAATTTATAGCCTCCTCCTTACAACAGGGCCACATTTCCCAGTTTATCCTGTGTTCTCCTGAGCCTACAGAGTTTTCCTAGGATCTTCTATGCACTTTTAGAGATCAACACAATCCCCTTCTTCAATACAGGATACTTGGCTCTGGTGTTCAGTTACATTTCAGAGGTTCATCAAACCCTGATATAGGTCCCTGCTGTACCAAGTTCCACCTCCTTGGTCCCTCTTCTCTGGAAAAAGGGAGGCTTTTACTACTCTCCTACTTCTGTAAGATGCAGTAACTCCTTCTCTGCTCTGATGGAAGGAGCGGTGCTATCTGCACTACACTTTTCCTTTTTTCAACGGATAGGAAAAGGCAGCATCTCATCTTCTTGCTCCTGGTAGATGTCCTTCATAGCCACATTTGGATTTGGCATCCTGGTAAACTACCTTTTTCATCTTTTTTTTCCTGGTGGGGTAGTGCTTCCAATGTGTGCGGGGAAAAAAAAAAGTTAATTGGGGGTTCACTGCTGCAAAGTGGGGGAAAAAAAAGGGAGGCAGAACAACAAAATAATTTCAATTATATAGCTCAGCAAAAATGTTTTAAATGGAAAACTTTTCATTTTAGTTCCCATCTCAAGTCCATGGTAATTCTTAACAAGCCCACTTTCAGAGTGAGACATATTTTAAGCCACCCAAATCTCTATGGCAATAAGTTCCGTAGAAATCATATGCACTCGCAAAGAAGGAAATAAAAATCTATCTGCAAAAATGTGGAGATACATCTGCAAAACACCCTTCTTCTAGTATTACCACAGACACATCACCTCACTAGCAGGATTCTCAGGCTCCACCACCCACGAGGTCCCCCAACAGCACTGCCAAGTCTGGTCCTCAACAACAGAAGTACGAGTCTCATCAGTAATCAGGCAGCTGGGAAACAGCTCAGTAACTTCTGCAGCATCCCTCACCAAAAAAAATTATAGCTATTAACTCACCTACAGAACATACATCTTGATAGCAGTATTTTCAAAATGCCAATTCTGAACTATTTGTCACACTGGGATAAATTAAACATAGTCCTAAATCCTTTAAATGTTTGAAAACTTGTATGAATGTTAAAGCACTCTACTGCAGCATAGCAGTGCAGCTATGGGATTAGACTTGGCCTTAATTACACAATGGAGTAAGCCCTAAAACCTAAACCACTTTGGCTTAGAAGAACTTTTTATCTTGGAAATACTAACAAGTCAAGCCAGATTTAAATGGGTAAAGTGAAGGTTTATATGAAATGTGCAGTGTGCCTACCAACACAGCCTTGTAGTCAAAGACTTAAGGACCTATGACCAGAAGACTTCTGTAGGTTCATCTCCTTCATAGCTACTGCTGCATGGCAACATCAAGCTGAGCCTTCAAAACTCATCAGCACTGAAACACACACACCTAAAATGGCATATTCTGTGGGGAAACAGAGTCTATTCACCATTTAAGTGACAGCAGTACTCACAAAATCTTGGGTACTGATATTTAAGCTTGGATCTCACCACAAAGCACATGTTCCTCTGCCAGTACTTTTCTCCCTCAACTAATACATTGATAATCACTTCTGAGCTCCTCTGCCTGCCTACAAGGACTCAGCTATGTCCTGAACATCAAACCACGTCAAAACCTGGATACTTTCCCCATCTCCCATATGATTTCTATGGCTGTCCATCTCCCCTACTTCACTTCTATGGAAGGGAACTGTGAAAAATCTGGAATGATCATAAGCATGTAGGATAGAAGGCATGTTCAAGGAAAGAGGCCCCATGGGCATGCCCTGAGCACCCATGCCACCTAGCATGAGTGAAGTTCTTATTTCTACTATAAGACATGCAAGCAACTAAGCCTAATGATAATTCCCAAACTGTAGAAAAAACAGGGATCTCCTCTCCATAGTCATCCACACTGTCTCATCCAGCAGCTACCTGCCAGACCTCAAAACACAGTCAGAGCTGGGGAGGATGACAAAGAAAACACTTCCTCCACTAGATTTGGAGTCCAGACTGGAACCAGCCTTCCAGGGCAGATACTCGAAGTACCAGGCTACACCTTGTATTATACAAATGTCTCAAATGTGGCTGTCAAGGGTGCCAGACTCTTTCCAGTGGTGCCAGTGACAGGATAAGGAGCAATGGTCAGAAACAAAACCAGAAGAAGTTCCACCTCAACATGAGGAAGAACTTCCTTACATTGAGGGTGGCAGAGCACTGGAACAGGGTGCCCAGGGAGGCTGTGGAGCCTCCCTGTCTGAAAACATTCAAAGTCCACCAGGACACCTTCCTGTGTCACCTGCTCCAGGTGACCCTGCCTTAGCAGGTGGGTTGGATGAGATGATCTCCAGAGGTGACTTCCAACCCTAACAATTTTGTGATTCCGTATGTAGAGACAGATCCTTTTCCAGCACTATTTCAAAAGCTTCCACTTTAAAACAAACAAACAAAAAAGTACTTGCAAGTTTTCTTTAAATAAAGAAAAGAGAAAAAAAAGACCATATATGGTACTTGACAAGGAAATTAGGTTACTAACCCTGCTCCAGTGCAATTAAATAATTTCTAGCAAGTAGGACATTTCAGCTGAAATAGGAAGACCAGCTCGGTTCTTCCTCAGGAGGTCAGAAACTTGCCCCAGTTTGGGGACTGGGGATTTGATCCAATCTCTCATTTCTCAAAAGAGTTCAGCAATCTCTGATTTTATGTACATAAACACTGCTGCCAGCTTGTTCATGTGGGAACGGCAAAAATTTACCCGACTGTCATAAAAGGCCCGAGGTCCTGAAATATCAAGTTGCCATGTTTAGACTCTTAGTTATTGATGAAAGTTCTCTAAAACTGTTTACAATGAGAAATACATTAAAGGAACATAGCATCATAGGTATGAACAGATTTTACGTGAGAAATAACCATAAACCCACAATGAAAACAGCTTCAGTTAGACACTCCCTTGCAGTTACTCATCCTGCAAAACTCCAGAAATGTTCAAATACATGAAAACCCAAAGTAAACAAATACAGCCCAGAAAAGAAAAACAATTCCAACAATTTATGCAGTGAAAAAACCAGAAACCATAAAGTGCTATTATAAATGGAAAAAGACATCATACTGAACATTTCCTTTCCTTTAGAGATGTACATAGTAAAAGAATATTTTGAAAATGCCTATTTTCAAAGTTTCAAAACAAGGCTCAATAGCACCTCCCTGAAGTTTCTTACATGTTGTGAAAATATATTTGAAAGAAATAATGCCTAAGCATACAGAATATTTCTTATAATACTTGTCAAGATTTTAAAAGCAAGAAACCAGAAAGCCACCTAATTATTTATATTTAAATATTTTCTTACTTTAACAGGTTGTTACATGGAAAATTCTTTTTAATAAATTCTATACATTAACAGAAGCATTTAATTTTTAGAAATAAATATTAAAATAAAGCTAATTAACGTCTGCTACTGATATTAAAAACTTACAAGGCCACCTTTAAGAGGCAATACAGTAGGCACAATTAAAAATGAGCATGGTAAAACCAGTACCATTAGAAAAATGATAATGTTCAGCCAGGGGGATACAATAGAGCGGCCTAATTCTGACAGCTGCGGACTTTGAGCTGCTCTTCTGATTAGCTGTGGGGTCTTGTTTGTCAAAACTCTTTGCATTAAACAGCCTTTTCTGTAACATGAGATATTACTGCAGTAAGGTCAGCATGGCTATTTAAAAATAATGTCTACAAATGAATTGCCCTGAGTTAACCATTTCTAAGCATTGCAACTCTACATACATGAAATATTGCTTTTTTTTTCCTTAAATAAACACACTATAAAAGTTATGACTATGCAAAAACAAATCAAGTCTTCTTAAAACTATATTTGGAAAAAAAACCCCTAAAACCAAACCAAACATGATTTACAGCAGTGTTCAAGGGCACTGCAACCTTCAGAGCAACTCCATGAATCATTTCTTTCATTTTTGAATGGTAAAATTATGTTTTTCTCTAGATAAGAGAACATTTTCCCATACCACAGGATAGTTCATTCCCCTTTTCTCCAACTTCGTGTCTAAACGTACATGTTGTTAGAAGTCAAGAAAGAAAACTGAAGGCATGCATAACATTATGTCTTAAAGATGTATCTGTATATTACAGAGTTCTTAAAGCAGATGGTTGAACATAGCAGTTTTGGCACTGGAACACAAGGCAATTTAGGTCTTCATTGTTATGATGATGTTGCAATTAATGATTGCAGCTGTATAACTCAACACAAGCGCTACACTTGTGCATGGTCACACACTTGTGTGTGTAACCCTTCAGACTATACCAGCATTGACTACAGCTGTTGAGGTGTTTGCTGTTAGAATACACTGAGTATATTTTCTTCTTGGCTGCTGTATAAATATGTGCCACAGATCTTCACAAACTGTTCACAACCTATTTAACTGGAGATGAACATCCAGCTAGCTACTTGTCAATGAGCATCCAAACTTTTGTTTAATATGCAAATTTGACACTCAAAGTGGGGCTTTGTATTTCTGTTTAATTTAATGACCCTTCACTAAAACAATATTCTTGAAAAGCCTCATTTTAGAAATCAGACTGTCTAGATTCTTTTGAATGGTTTTTGCCTGCCTGAGAGGTTAGGTGCAGTTATGATGATGATGATGATGGAAATTCTTCCTGACCTCTGATTTTAAGAAACCATAAAATCCTCACCATCTTAAAGAAAACAAAAGTTGTATTGAGTCATGACCATTACATTTAATTAAATGGAGAGAGGAAGGCAGTGCAGGGACTCCGAGAAAACAAACAAAACAAACAAAGAAACCCAAAACCTGGAATTGTGAGTGTGGGTACAGACAAAAGAAAAGTGAGAAATGACAAGACACAGAGGGGTAGAAGAGAAATGCTATTAACCAAGCAAAGAGTAGAGAGGAGAAGGTGTTGGGAATAGAGAAAGAGGCACTGAAGAGTTAGTTGGGAAGCAGGAGTAGGTTACAAGGACAGAGAAGGAATATAGGAAAAAGGAAGAGACAGCTCAAGTTCTCTTCCTCATCTCCTCTCTTGCAGCTCTTACATCCTGCAGAAGGAACAGAGCTAGCATAAGGGCATTGTGGAGAAAGGCAAAGCTCTCAGTGAAGCTTCTCCTGAAGCAAAGCTCCTGCTAGCCCAGACCATTCTTGGTTTGCAGGACAGACATACATCTCTCTCCTGCAGCCTCTGTGCCTGGGGCACACTGTCTGCTGAGCTTAGAATGCTGGGGGCAAAGGAGCTGGCACTGGGTGGTTGGCAGGAGCACATCACAGAGGGATACCAGGCTCAGAGCACCATGCACTTTCACGATGAAAATGCATAGTGGAATAAATCCAGCAACCAGAAATACTGACCAGTCAATTGAATGAGTGCTGAGGTTTGCTGCAGACTCCTCAGTAAATCCAGCTCTTCTTTTTGGCAATGCTTCAGACCCCTTTCATGTGCTGATTGCATGACCAGATACACAACAGGCTTATCCCTGGGGAGTCCTGAACTAGGAATGCTCTCCACCTTGCCCTCACAGGTGCCATAGACTATTGCTTAGAAAGTCTGCTTAAACTGCTCCTCCATTCCTGCCCTCCCTGAGAGCATCAGACTACCCCAAGATTGCTACATATCCATTCTCCTCTAAGATATGTGATACACAGCCACACTAACAGATCTCTCCTCTTCTGCAAACAAAAGTAAATCTCCAAACTGGAAGTTAAATACAGGATTGATATTGGCTGCCCAAAGTAACATTAGAAATTTATCCCAAACCCAGAAATTGGATATAGGTACGCCAATCTTGTATCTACTGCTTTATCTTCATTAAGAGATGAGTATCAGTGAAGTTTTTAAGTAGTTGACTGAAACTACTTAACCCTGCATGGCAGAATTAAGATGCCTAAAGCAGACAAATAATGGGATGTGGAAACCAAGGTGCCAAACCTCAAATGAGGACACATGGTGTCTCTTTTTACGTCTGCTCATGCCTGCTTCATAAAGGTAACCTCTCCTGCTCAGCTGCTCTGCCAGCACACCATCCCCACCACCACTGGGGAACTAAGTCCCTCCACTGAAGATGTCCCTCAGTCCCAGTTCCAGCTCATCACTGATATGGACTGGTTTAAAGGCAGTCTTTAAAAGTTAATGTAAAGGGAGGGCCATGACCGAATGCTGCTTTCATCATAAATCACAAATCCAATTTTTTCTGTTGACAAGATGAGCAATATATTTCCAACAAAACTACAGACCTACCGGGGCATCTGTATGAACACAAAACATTGAATCCCATTTCTAAGATGGCAGAAATAAATCCCATGCAGCACAACATGAGGGAGGTAAAAATATGAAATGTGGCTGTAAAATTAGTGTAGGTAAACTTGTGATCACAAAAATTAACAAAGATCTTTGAATGTTCCTGGTGTCAGTCCATGGCACAGCTAAAATGGTTTTGCTGCCTTAATTTCATACTGTGTATGAAACGTATCTGGAATTTCAAGTTCCCAATTCCTCAACTGATAGAAATGGCTTCTGAGATGATTTTCACATTCTGGGAACAGATTTTTACCCTTAAATTAGCCATGTGTATTCTCAGACTTAACATTTTGTCTTCATATAAAACAGCAGTGATAATTGTTAATTTAAGACCCCACACAATGCAAATTTATGTTCTGGAGCCAAATATGCTGACTGGAAACAGATGAACATGAAATGCCTTTTACTGAGCAGAATTAAAACTAAGTATTAGTGAAGTGTGTTGCTAATTTGACACATGACACATCAGACATTGATTACTGATTTTTTTTCTTTGCTACAATGAAATATCAAAAGTGTCTTATTAATCTTTCAAGAATTTTACAACCATTGTTACGAAGCGCCACATGTTCAGCTCCTGTCCCCTCCTGTCCTTATGGGTTTCAGCTGGTTTACTAGTACTCACCAAGGATGGAGCTACTCTTTCCATTATTCCTGACACTGGATTCCTGACACCTTTTGTTTTGGAGCCTTAGTGACAAAAATAAAGATTTTAAGCTTTAATGCTCATCTTCTGCTCAGACCTTGAGATCAAGCTCAGAGTGTTGTAGATGGACTTGTGCCTGAGGACTGGAAAAAAAGCACCCCAGCTTTCAAAATGGGCAGGAAAGAGGATACAGGGAACTACCAGCCACCCAGCCTCACCTTCCTCCCTGGAAAGGTGATGGAGTGGCTCATTCCGGAGGTCATCTCTATCCATATGGAAGGTGCTCAGGAGTACCAGTTTATTACTTCACTAGTATCAGTTTAATACCTCACTAAAAGCAAATCATGCTTGACCCAACTTGATTGCCTCCTGTGATGAAACAACTACCTGGATGCATGGAGGAAAAGCAGTGGATATTGGCTACCTTGACTTCAGTATTCAGTAAGGCTTTTGACCCTGTCTCTCACAACACTCTCATAGGCAAACTCAGGAATTGTGGGCTGGATGCCTGGACAGCGAGGTGGATTGAGAAGAGGTTAAGCAGCAGATCCCAAGGATCATAATTAGTGGCACAGGGTTTAGTCAGAGGCCTGTCACCAGTGGTGTCCCCCAGAGTTCTATACTGGGCCCAGTAGTGCTTAACTTCATCAGTGGTTTGGATGAAGGGGCAGATGCCTCCTCAAGTTCACTGATGACACCAAGCTGGGAGCAGTGGTCAATCCTGCAAAGGGCTGTGTGTTCCTTCAGAGGGACCTCGACAGTCTGGAGAGGTGGGCAGAGAAGAATTCTCTGAAGTTTAACAAGGGCAAATGTAGGGTCCTGCACCTGAGGAGGAACAACTGCATGCACCAGCACAGGCTGGGCACTGACCTGCTGGAAAGCAGCTCTGCAGAGAAGGACCTGGGGGTCCTGGTGGACAACATCTGTCCATGAGCCAGCAGTGCTCTGGTGGCCAAGAAGGCCAAAGGTGTCCTGGGCTGCATTAGGAAGGACATTGCCAGCAGGTTGAGGGAGGTGATCCTGCCCCTCTCCTCAGCCCTGGTGAGGCCACATCTGGAGTGCTGTGTCAGTTCTGAGCCCCTCAGCACAAGAGAGACATGGAGCTTCTGGAGCAGGTCCAGCAAAGGGCAATAAAGATGATTAAGGGACTGGAGCATCTCTCTTATGAGGAAAGACTGAGACAGTTGGGCCTGTTCAGCCTTGAGAAGAAATGACTAAGAGGGGACCTCATCAATGTCTATCAGTATCTGAAGGGAGGGTGCCAAGAGGATGGATCCAGGCTCTTCTCAGAGGTGCGAAGCAACAGAACAAGATGCAACAGGCAGAACCTGATCCACAGAAAGTTCCACCTGAATATGAGGAAGAACTTCTTTACCAGCAGAGCTTCTTTACCGAGCACTGGAACAGATTGTCCAGAAAGGATGTAGAGTCTCCCTCACTGGAGAACTCCCTCACATATTCAAGAACTGTCTGGACAAAATTCTGTGCCATGTACATTAGGATGATGCTGCTTAAGCAGGGAGGCTGGGCCAGATGACCCACTATGGTCCCTTCCAACCTCACCCATTCCCTGATTCTGTGTGACTTGGTATTTGGAAAGCAGTAGTAGTAACCAAGTAAGTAACAGAAAGCTCTGAAGTGCTGACGCCACCAGTGCTTGTTTGCACTGAAGGTCTCTGTTACAAAAAGCTAATGCAATCTACTGAATGGAAAAACAGTAACCAAAGTACAGGCTGGGAATAAAGGATGGTAAAAAGCCTGGAACTACTGGAATACTTCCAAAAAGGAGTCAGGTAAGTAACAGAAATAAATAGAAAGCTCTGGAGGACTAAGGCAAGAAGTGTTCACTTGCACTGGAAGTCTCCATTGTAAAAGCTAAAACAAATTTACTGAATGGAGCGACTGTAACCAAAGTACAGGTTGGGAAAAAAGGGTGAAAAAAAGCCTGGAACTACTGAAGTACTTCTAAAAAGGATTCTGCAGAACATACATGGCTGTGTGAGGCCAGCAAGAGAAGAGAAAGCCTCAATCTTTGAAATGGCATTCAACTATATACTTGCAACTAATGAATCTGCCAACCCAATGGACTAGTAAAGGTTGAGGAAGATAAACTCATTATCACAACATACCTCCCAAGACAGCAGAGGAGGACATAGTAAAATCATTGTGGAATTTCTCTCCTTTTATCAACCCCTGGGAAAAAACAAAAGTGCATTTTAATGCAAAAAGGTACCTGTAAAAGCAGAATGCCAAACTCTTGTCCGCACTCCAAACAGGGGAATGTAATGCTCCAGAGGATTCTGAAAAAAAAGAAGAAAAAAAAGAATATATGAAAAAGGCATTAAAAAACCCCAAAACACAACACAGGAGTAACACTGCAGGGTGCATGTACATCAGTGTTGAAGGTCATGGAAACAGGACACCAAGGCCAGTCCATGCCAGGAGAAGGGAGGGGAAGAAGTGCAAGGCAGCCACAACAGCAACTGGGACTATTTCACATGAAAGGTGAGATAAATGATGACATCAATGTGGCTGAAGCCTGTGAGCTGTGTAATAATAACAACAACTAATTAAAAGGTCATTAGGGAAGTCTCAGAAAACAAGCTTGCACATGACGCAGTATTTGATGTGCAAGATGAAATGCATCTGTGCTGGGGATCAATGAATAAATGCAAACAGGGCCAAAATGTCAAAATGCAATTTTTAATTCACTGATGAAAGACAAAAAAAAATTGTGCCTTTTAAGTTCTTGTTATAGATAAACAATCCCTTTTGTTGTGTTTTTGGCTATTTCCAAATGAAGAGAGAAAATACTGCAAAGAAGAAACCACAACTCTGTTTCCATGATAAAAATTTAGTAGGGCATGGAATTAATGTCAGCTACTTTACAAGTAACTGAGGGAAAAATATCAATATGTAAATGTCAGTGTTATTTCAGGGCAGCTGCTGGTTGATTTTGACACAAAAATATGGAATCTACAGTGATGATCTGTTTTCCCATACTCAAAGTCAAGGTCAAAGAGCAAAATATTTGTGTGCTCAAAAATCTTCCACACCTCCCTGGCTGGGAGGGATAACAGGATATGTCCCAAGCTAACAACAAAAAACCACAAAAAATCCACTCTTTAATTTTTATATGTCTATGTGTAAAAATTTTGTGCTTTTTTTTTTCCTCAGTCTCTTTCCCTTTTCTAAAACATTTATTTTAGACAATGCTTTTTAAAACCATGGCAGTATTGTATTTAGAAAATGCTACTCCTGTCTAGTCAATCAATACATCTTTCATTTCTTGCGCAACACCTTCTTCTTTTTCTCCACAAAATTATTACCTACTTTTTGGAGATTTAAACCAGTTATTGAAGTCCATACAGAAAAAAAAATCCAAACCTTTGTATTTTGTGTCACCAGCTAAAAATGATTGCAAATATCTTCACAATAAATTGGCTGACAGAAAAGCACATAATTTTAAAATTCTGAGAAAATTTTCCTGTAATTAAGCATTTGTGTACGCAATAGGTAAGGGAAAAATAAGTCAGTGTATTTCTTAGGGAGGAAAACACCTCTGCTGTGGGATGCAGCTTTCTACACATCCTTTTATGTGGAAAAAAGGCAGTGATGGAGGAAGTGGAGAAGCAGTTTTCCTCTCTGCTGTGAGGCTGGTGACAGCCAGCAGAAGGGGAGAAATGCCATGCTGAGGAAGACCCATTATCATAATAGCTTTTAAGAGAGCTCCAGAACACAGTTACCACGTAAGTGCATGCACAAAGGAGTTCTCATCTTCCCGTACCAACAAGAATACACTTTTACTTTCTAAATGATACAAGTATATACACATAATTACTAATATACATGTGGTTTATTCCAATAGTAGTAATTAAAACAGACACATTTATGATATGAATGTCAGTGTGAACTATATAGTGAAATATGTTGTTTAGTGAACACCAGTGTACATACACTATGTTAAGAATGTATAGCCTATTAAATCTTCTAAGTGTTATAAAGGGGTCACAGTAATAAAAAGTGGAAGTATTAATACTGGAGTAGTTACTGTACAGTGAGTTGCTAGAATCCTCTGGTGCTACAATAAACACACTGCTCTAGGTCTCAAGATTTCCCAAGAGGTCTCCATCAAATTGTGAAACCACCAGGAAAGCACACACCACACGGGCTTCACTGAGCTTGGCTCTGGACCCAGGACAGAAACGACTGAAGAAGATACACATACAAAACTTAAACAGATAAACGTTCTGTGGAGCTTTCAGTGCATGACTGGTTTCATCATTCATGCCATGGAACAAAACCTCAACGATGCTATTTAGCATCTGCAACAGCAGTGTGCACTGACAAAACTGTCAATGGATAAAGCTTATAGAGTAATGTGGAGGCAGACCAAGTTCTGAACTAAGTTACTGACTGTGTAGGTTCTTCAACATAACACACAATATTCTCATGCATGGGACTGTGAAGCAGCAGTGTGGACAACCTCCTGTGAGGACTCATGTCTCTGCCAGCAGGACAGCAAATCCTCAGACAGGCAGCACTGGTGGCTGCAGGATGAACAGCCCAAGGCAGAACTATGTACAAATTGCCCTGTTTGAGCAGATGAACTGTTCTGGTAATAGATGTCCAGTAGCACTTTATCAGTCCAAAATAGTGTCCTTCAGCAACACATTTCAGACAAATCTCTTAATCAACACAGCATCTTTAACACAGCTGAGAAGGGCCACATACACCACAGTGAGTATTTTTAATCATTAACATGGAACTGCAAGAAAAAGTAGAGAAAATGAAGAATACAGCATAAATTTCAGTAGAATTTATGAGCAAGGATTTATCAGGATAGCTAAAAGCACCAGATCCTCCTTTCTCAATTTAATATACTGTTTAGCATAAGAGGTCTCACATGAATATTTTTCAAGTTCCAATTACTCATGCAAGTGCAATTCTTATGTGTTTAGCAAGAACCATGACAGAGCCCTGTCACCAAATTTTGGTTACTCCAGCTACCTCCCAGTATGGCCCAGTTCCAATGCAGAAGGACCCAGAAAGGCCGCCAACAAGTTACATGCACTTGTTTTTCTCCATGAAAATATGAAAAGAAGATCATAAATAGACAAGAAATAAACAGACTATACTTGTCCCACTCCTTTCACAGAATTTGCAGAATACCAGGCCAGCCCTGCACTGGAAGAATCAACCTACTTATGATAAACCAATATCAAATGCTTGGCCTCCAAGAAGGCAACTTATGTCTGACAGCTACTATAGTTGATTCTTAGGCGCTTTTTAATTCTTTCTTGCATTCTTCCTGGATCTGGAGGCCCAGGATTTCATTTCTCCTGCAGTTGTATGACTCAGATGAAAATGCAGCAGGATATGTTGCTGCACAGCTTTACACTGGATGCACAGTAGAGTTTGAAAATGTTTGTTACCATTGAGAGCTCAGTGCTTCTTCCTGGTGATGGACAGATCTGCTTCCTGCAGGCAGGCACAGTGGGGCACAGCTGCCATGGTGTGCAGTCACCATTCCGCTCCTTTCTCACTGGCGCTCTTTCTTAGATCTTTTTTTTTTTCCCTTTCAGTAACTTAACAAGGCCTGTGCAAGCAGATTTGTATCACAGAATCAGAGAAGGGTTTGGGTTCGAAGGGACCTTAAAGATCATTTGGTTGCATCATCCCCACCATGGCCAGGGACACCTTTCCACTAGACCAAGTTGGCTCAAAGCCCCATCCAACCTGGTTCACTTCAACAGGAAAGATTGATCTCTGCAATACTTTCTCTTAGGAACATTAGGTGCCCCCAGAGTACTTCTCTTAAAAATCAATAATAGATATGCTGATGTAGTGCCAAACACACAGTAGCTGAGATATGTGCAAAGAACTGATTGGTCACTGGCTCCTACTAGACAGGTGCAAATGGCCCCAACATAAATATTTAAAGCAACTGTCCTTATCTTTTCAGTTCTCTTTGGAGGAAAAAAAAAAAAAGAAAAAAAGAGAGAAAAGTAAGAGAAAGAAAAAAAAATACTCTCAACCATCTGAGATCCAGAACAACATAAGGACAGCTAACGTCAGACTTCTCAAAATCACAAAAAATCACGACACTGAGTGGCACACACAAAGCTGGTTTCTCTTCTGAGCTTCAGCTAAGATTTAATCTCCTCTGCAAGGGCAGAAAATGCCTCACCTAGACAGGGTGCACCCAAATCAAGATAAGAAACTCTGGGCTAGACACAGACTGTAAAAAAATATTAACTTCTTTAATTATATGGGCGTGAGCTACCACTTTCTCCTCTGAACCGACATTTCTCTGTAGCTTTTTTCTCTATAAAATCCCACACTCATTCAAATTTATTTCCAAAAAAATCCTCCTGGAATGCCTACAAAAACAGTCCACTATGGCTGGGCAGCTGGCATACTGCAATGGCTCATTATCCTAATTTCAACAGGAAATCTCTTATCTTCTGCTGAAATCAAGGTCAAGTGGAAAATTTTAACAGCCAATATGAGGAGATCTGTGCATCTAAAGTTAAGTTTGTAACTAGATAAATTCTAACTATTTTTACCATTTTTTAGAAATTTATTTTTTTGACCATTTGGTAAGCAAAAGGATATGCAAATTGTTCAGGCAGAAGTGATGCTCCTTTTCAAGACAGACTGACTGACCTGAGGACAGCCACACCCAGGCTGGGTACTGGCAGGACAGAAACTCTCCTGTGATTTGTGGTGCCAGGCCACTCCAGTAATACAACACATTTAGAAGACTCATTAAATAATATCTTCACAATGAGGTTGAGACCTTTAGAACTAAGAGTCATTGAAACGAGAACAAAACACAAAACTACAGAAAACTCCACCTTGTTCCACCAGTGATCCCTTTAGCTGGTCCCTTGCCAGTTGAATATTCTTACAATAGAAAGCACCCATGATATGAGAAAAACAAAACTCAGAGCCCTGTGACTGGCATTGCATATTCAAAATTTAAAAACCCCAAAGGAAGGAATAACCAAAGTGTTTGCCACGTAAGCAAGAGCCCAGTGAGGATTTTAAAATGGAGAAAGAGGCCAGCATAACATCTGGATTTCTTATTTGAGATACATCTGAAGAATGGAAGAGACATCTGTCCCTGGATATTATCAGCAGAGGGACACATCTCATAACAAATTCTCAAAGGCATTGTCAAGGATGTATCTTCTTTAGCATCTCTTAACTCAAAAGCATGGTGTGCCCTGTGCCTGGGGTAAGCATGCAGGCACTGTAGTGAGGATTCAAGGATTGTAGGTGATTTTGCCTGTTTTTACTTGCTGGAAAACAGGGAGTTTTACTCCTCAGCCTGGCTCCTCTTTAGACAGTGACAACTTGAGAATTGCCAAAGCTTATCTCAGTTTAATCTCAGAGATATGAATCTTAATGAAGAATAATTAGACTGTTTTGCCTTGCTGATGGAAACTGAAATGAAAGAAAAATGGGATGAAATTATTATAAAACAATTTTCAGATAGGCAACATCATGCCAACTAAATGCATCCTATGAAAAGCTAAAAAATTTATACCTAAATATACTTTCTATAGCTGCTCTGCTTTTTGCCTTCATACAGGTTCAGAGAAGTCTTGCCCTTGAACACTAAAATCACAGAAATACCACAACAGGAAAAGTGAAAACCACACATGAAACTTTATTTGAACTACCTGGATGACAACAAATCTTAATCAGGACACCACACACTGACATGTGCAGACACACAGAGAGGAATGCTCTGTGCCCAAGCTGGCCAAGCTGGAAATGAGTGGAGAGGGAGCTTGAAGCTGCTGCCTGTGCTCTGCTGAGGAGCACACAGCGCATTAAATACATCAGGAGGTGGGAACCACGAGTTGCATGACACAGAAAAGCTTACTTCCAACACGTTTTCCATGAGTAAAAAAAAGAAAAATATGTTAAAACACCTCCTGAACATCTTTCTTTGCAAAAATATTAATCTCACCTCTTTTTTGAAAGAAAAAAAAAAAAGTAATAGAGGGGAAAAACAAAACAAAACAAACATCAAACAATCAAGGCAGTAACACAGCCACAAAAAATAAATGGAAATTATACAAGGGCCTTTGCAGAGATTAAAAGATAATGAAATTCAATTCATCATTGACCTTTGCCTGAATGAAACACGAGGAAATTTTGCTGGCTTTGGCAACTGCCAGCAAAAGGTGATTTAAAAAGTGTGATGGTTTATATGAAATATTCATATTTGGATATGTCAGTGATCTTGCTCAGAAAGTGTACCTGGTGTTTCCCTTAATGGAATCTTCTATTTCTTCACTTGCATGGTGGTTTTTTGTGTTGATCTCAAAGGTCTTTTCCAACCTAGTTTATTCTGTGATTCTGTGTTTTGTTGGCTTTCTTTTTATAAGTCTCACATAATTATGATTCACAAATATTGCAGGTAGCCTCTCATTCTGAGAGTTAACATTGAACAGATTTTTTAACAAATATAATTTTATTCGGTATTGCCTAATCTACCAAAAAAGAAAACTAATTTTTGAAATAAATAAGTTGGAGAGATGTAACTGGAGCACATTTGAAGCTTACTATCTTTCCCAACAGTTAGTCCACATTATAGATATAAAAAGGTTTTTAGAAACAGATATACTTATTTTGTAATTTTTGCCAAAAAAAGAAAGACGAATTCAGGTACTGAAAAAGCTAGGCTTGTATCTTTCACAGAAATGCTTAATTAAGCCTAAATTCAGAAATTCTGTGTATATTTCCAAGAGGTACTTAGCACCCAAAAGTCAAACTGTGTCCATGAAATAGGTGCTTGGTGTCTGTGGAGACCAAATTTAACAAATCAAACTGGAATGTACAAAGTTAAAGACTACCTTTTGAAATATTAGACTTTGTGCACTTTAGCTACATGAAGAAGGCACCATGCAAGTGGAAGGAATATAGTCCATCCCTCCTCACATCCCTGGCCCATCACCCTTGGCAGCAGATCATACACATCTATTATTAACACCTCTTGCTGAAGAGGAGGAGATGAAAACAGGACTTAGCTGCATATGTGCTGAAAGTACCAAAAGGGGATTCTTGCTTCCTGTCTACAAAAGAATCCCTTTGATTTTATGCAGTTGCCTAATTAAATTTCACTGTGAATATTAAGTTTTCGGATGTCTAGCTATTTTAAGCTCAGCCCCAAATCAAAAGAGCACATATTCACCAATGACCCTTTCACTAAAAGATACAAAGCCAAAAACTCAGATAAGGTTCGTTTTATGTAAAGATATTCCCCACTCCAGATGATTCCTCAGTTCAACCAAGGAGAAGAGATCATGAACATAACTTTTAACTAGGTCACAAACTCTACCTGTCTAATATTTTATTCATGCACCTTGCAAAGGGATGCACATTATTTTAAGTTCCAAGAGGAGCATCATGCTATGAGAAACAGTTCTTCACAAGTGCTTCAATATTGTGTTGGGATGGGATTTTAGGGATGGAGAGACAGATCCAATTTCTTCAGTCAGTGAGAAATAACAACATAAAATCAAGTTGTCAATCTCTTGACATACTATTTGCTTTAACTTGTACTCAATAGTTCCTTGATGAGTTGGTGGATTACTCTAGAGGAATTCTCAAATATACCTGTAAGAAGAAATGAATTGTCCAAAGTCTAAATTAGCCATGCAGAATTTATACACATATTAGACAATATTTAATGGTCATAATGTTTTTAGAATATATATACAGAATAATTGTGTGTGAATTTTCAGCTGGGAGATAGTGGATACCTTTAAAAATTACATGAGAATTCATCAAGTGCCATAGCTCTCTGCTCATTAACCTGGGTGTTTAAGCATGCCTGATCCTGCTTCTTAGGATCTTTACAATATGATGTCTTCTTTTGGGCCAGTATTTGTTCACCCAATTCACTAAGATTCAGAAATTCTATCTTGAAATTTTCTTTTTTCTCCTGTAGCTAGGAAATGTTGGATATCTACACCACACTCAGTGCTGCTGAGAAAGACAAGGGCCTTTGCAGAAGTTAAAAGCAGGCTCTGGGCACTGAGCCAGTCTCCAAATGTTCTTTGCCCTGGTAAACTGTTTGGATTTGCTGTGAGAGTATTCAATATCTGGATAGAAACTCTTGAAATACCAGGGCAAACCTAATATAAAAAAAAAGGGAAGCAGCAGAAGAAACTATTTAAGAGCCATTTTCCCACTTCATTTGCTAACATAATATGACTTACACACAGATACTGGACCTGGAGTAGCATCTGCCTTTTTGGGTTGGATGTTTGCATTTGACTGCAGAATATTTAATTTCACACTGAATGACACATTTTAAGTTCTTCAAGAAAAAAAGTCTTGCTGGATGGGTATAGTTGTAAAAATTAACATGGTGAGAGACAAAAGTAACTGAGTTAAGACTTAACAGTTGCTTTTTCTCTTTTCTGCTATCATACATAGAGTTTGGTGACATCATACCATACTATGATGAAAGCTATAGCTTGAAAATGCTACTGTTTTGGAGATGTCATGCAAAAAGGTTGAAAAAGGAAAGAAATTAAGGTCAGTTGACATGAAAAGAGTCTCAGGGTACTCATGGGATGCAGCACAGAAAAGAGTTTTTCCTGTAGACATGCTGTCAGGAGCAGCACAGGCTGCCCAGTGCCAGAGCCAGGTGAGGAACTGGAGCACAGGAGGAGAGGGTGAGGGCACTGTGTTTGCTCAGTCATGAAAAGAGAGGGCTACAGGGAGACCTACCCACTACCTGCTACTGCCTGATGGGAGGGGACACAGACTGTCCTCAAAGGTACACAGGGAGAAAGGGGAGCATCAACCAGAGCTGCAACATGGGATATTACAGCCTTATATGGGGGAGAAAATTTTTATTTTTGGGGAAGTGAAACACTGAAACAGAAGTCCAGAGAGTCTGCTGGACTTTCATCCTTGGAATACTGAAAAGTGTCCTGTGCATAGCCTTCAGCAACCTGATCAGATGGGATTCAGGTTGGTCAGCAGGATGGACTAGGTGACCTCTGCAAGTCCCCTCCAACCTATACAATTCTCTGATCTCATCTTGCCACCCCGTTTCAGTGGTGCCAAAAGTCAAGTGTTTCTTTATCTCACCCTCTCCTCAGCAGCCAGACATCCAGACATGGAAGACAGAATGATAAATAAGTACATGTTTCAATTCATCACCATCTATATCCACCTCTTTCCATTTCTCCATGCTTGAAAGACTGGAATATTTGCTTCTCAGTATGCACCGGGCATTTCCTCTGCTCTTTTGCTTTTTGCATCTCTTGGTGATTTACTTGCCAACAGCAAACAAAACAGGATGACTTGAGAAAATCAAGAAAACATGAGGAAGAGAACAAGAACCACGCAGAGAAAGAAAAGCATCATCTCTTCCTTTTTAGCAGCAGGCACCTGTAATTTATTCAGCAAGGAGGGGACTTAATGGCAGCGCTGTGCAGGACTGCTTTGTGTACAGCATTAAGGAATCAGCTCAGGAAAGAGGGCGAGAAGGATAAAAAAGCTGCTAATGCCAGTGTTTAACTGTGAGTAGAGGCTAAACAGAGGGCTGATGGGCTGTGCAAGTCTGGCTGCCATGCTGAAAACATGCCCCAAATTCCCTGTATTGGTGATACAGATATGCAGGGATACACAGGGACACACATGACATACTGGGACAAAAATCAAGTACAGGTATAACATATGCTGCTATTTAGAAACTGTCTAATCAAAGATGTTCTGATGCCCCAAAACATATATTAGGCAGGGAAATTGCTGAAAGTACTCCATAAAGTTTTTATGGCACATATCACATGGACTGAACTAGCCAGTTCAACAATGATGTGATCTGCTCCTTGCAGCTCACAGAAGACCATGCTGAGGCAGAACCATGCAATGATTTTGTCAAAACAAAATAGAAGATATGCAAGCAATATTGAGTTAGGCTGTTTGACTCTCCCCAGTGTTTCTGCCAACACCACCAGCCAGAACATACCAATATTTGCAGTGATACAACTCAGTACCAGTATTCCCGGCAGACATTGAGCAACACAGATCACTGAATTAATTTTTTCTGTTAAGTGAAAGTAAATAATAGCATTAGTAGAGACTGACAGAGGACAAACAAACTAAAGCAACTCAGCAAACCCACACAAAACCTGGGTAATTAAACTCTCATTTTTCACAGCAAGGATGCCTGGAATCTCAACACTGTAAAACATGTGACACTTCCCCCATTCAATTTTCCTTAAATCAGCTCTTTTTCTTCATTATCCCCACCAAACACAAACTACATTTTGAAAGGATCCATTTTAAGAGATAAGCACAACTCCATAATGAAGCTACTGAAATCAAAGCCCAACCCTCTGGTACTTTGTCACATGGCTCCTGGGAAATGCTGCTGGGAGTCATTAAAGAAGCAAGTACTCAGTGGATTCTCATCTTAAGGATGTTCAGAGTGAATCCAGAGCCTGGATTCAAGCAATCTTATCTGCTAGTTACCAATGCAGAGAGCAAACTTTGTGCTCACCACCAGTGAATGGCTTTCCACTGCAGATGCTGTCCACACTGGATGTAAGCCATGATACTACAAATGTGTTTACGGCTGGTGAGGTTTCCAGCCAGTGTCTCTGCACTGCCAACAGTCTCTTCTTTAGTTCATTTTCATCTTATTGTCTATGCTGTCATTATCCAATCTGACTATTACACCAACAAAACAGGAACCTGCTGCAAAGGAGTTCATATGAGGATAGAAATGTTTTACTTTAAATAATTCCTATGAAAGAATAAATGCACCTCTGCACCTTTGCTTTCAGGATCCAAGCATTATTAACAACTTTTTTGATAAGGAAACTATTATTGTTTTTACACAATAAGAGGTGGTGCTAAGGATTAATAATATATATGTAATGCTTATTAATTTCATAATGAACAACTTATTTGCACTTATAACCTATACCTCAGCTACAAAGACAGCACAGCTGCCCTCTGTTTGTCACCACAGTCAATTGGTTTCATCCTACAATCCCTCCACCAAAGAAATGCACAACCAATATAAACTGCATCACTTCTAAATCACTGCTTTGTGAGTTATGGGAATGCCACAGCAGCCACAATGTATTAACTGCAAAACACTACACCTATTCCAAATTCTCCTTCAGCAAACTGCATACCTGGTGGGACCAAGCACCAGAGCAGCAACAGGTGGGGGCAGCCAAAGAAGTGCCTGACCTTTCCATCCCTTTCAGCTGGCCAAGATAGCTCACCTGTTGGATGAAAGCAGCTTAGAGTAGGATCATCCTGGGAAGGGGCTGTGTTACACCAGCTCTCAGCAGAGTCAGCTGCTGAGTGCTTGCTTTGCAGAGGTGCTCGCAGCTGTGACAAACTCTGGAGCAGGTTCCTGGAAGCAGGAGCAGAGAGGGGCAGGACACCCCAGCCCAGCCCAGCCCAGCGGAAGCTGAGGGCACTGTTTGCACTGCAGGCTAGCTCTTGTTCCCCTGTCTGACAATGGCAAATCTCTTTGTCCCTTGGCAGTTCTGGGAACAGAATATTGTCTTGTGAAATTCCAATGCTGTTTTAATGCTATCATTATTAGCATTGTCTTCAGACAATAAAATGTTCTGTCGCAGTCGCTGTGGGCTCGAAGCAGTGAATGCACACTGAGTCACCCCACATTAACTTAAATAGCACAACTGTGTAATACACATTCTTCAGTTAAATCTACACACACTCAAGAGTAAAAATAAGCAGATCTCCAAGGAAGAATTTGCTTTCTACACAATGCAAAAGAAGCCTCACTGTGTGCTTCCACAACCTCAACAAACATGTGGCAAAAGTCTTAGTAAGACTACTCCTATTTTCTGATCTGGTAGTAGATGAGTATCCAAAGCCACCCCCAAAGGGTTATGTAATTAAAAAATGTGTGTGCCTAAACCTGGCTTTATCAGTCCTGGGACCTCCACAACACAAGCAGAGGTGGTACCCACAAGCAGCCACTTGCACCATGATGCCAACACAGAGCAGCTTCTGCCCCCCTCCCTTCCCTTCAAAACAGCACCTCCCAAGAAGAATAACTGCTCAGATGCTTTCTCATTATCTGTAACAACACACCTCTCATGTTATGTTCAACCCCATTCAGAGCAGGAGATACCCAGATTTCAAGGTGGAGCACAGGGACAGTCCGAGGCCCAGACATTCACTCTTATCACAGGACTTGCTGTGCTGCCAATTCACCATGCACTGCTGACACCAAAGCACATAAAAGCAAAGCAAACAACTGATCTGTGCTCAGACTTGTCTGGGCTTCTGTCCCTTAACTAAACCCTCACTAGGAATAGAAACTACACAAAGTAAGAGATTCTGTACTTTGAAATGAAACTACCCTACCAAGGGTGAAACTGAGTGCACCAAGGGTTAAAATGAATGCACTTTTTTTTTTGTTTTACACCT
This sequence comes from Hypocryptadius cinnamomeus, assembly GCA_013400635.1. NCBI lineage: Eukaryota > Metazoa > Chordata > Aves > Passeriformes > Zosteropidae > Hypocryptadius > Hypocryptadius cinnamomeus. Next base: position 80,954 of record VYZP01033844.1, read on the forward strand.
CTGAAACCATCCAGCACAGTCCTCCTCACACCAAAGCTGCACAGCTGCCTGCAGGCACATTATTTTACACTTCCTAAAACAAAAACTCCTATGTCTAACAGTTCTAACACACAACCAGATATACTCCAACCAGGTATTATCATTTTAAAAGGATTTTGCTATTGTGTGTGCTCAAAATATTGGACACTTGAACAACTGTCATGATAGAGCACGACTTCAGTATGATATGATTCAAAGGATGCAAACTGAGGGAAATAAAGCATTCATACCACCAAAGATCCTTAATTCTCTTTCTCTAGGAAGAGTTCTGATGTGCTCACCTGAAGCTCCTGTCCTTGCCTTACTTCGTGCAGGAACTTCTCTCTTTCCCTGTCCAGTAATTCCTTGTGGACAAGAACTACGGAAAGGAAGTCCCCAGCCGCCTGGAAGTTTCAAGCCCAAGTCAGAAAACACGAGCAAAGAATACAGCACACAAAAGTGTTCAAGGGAAGATCTAGCTATAGGAAAAATAATACTAGTGAAAAGCCTTTGTTTTTTTACCACAGAGTATATCTGAGGGAGACAGTTTCACAACTCCCCTAAATTTTCAATCTCTCCCTCTCTATCCTGAAGCAGCAGTGTCTAACATAAAGAAAAGCTGCTTTCTTGCTTAACTGTGAGGAAAGCTGTGGATCATAGCTTCTTAAAAATGCAGAATGAAGGCAATATGTAACAATCTGAAGAAACATTTTTTTTTTTTTTTTACCCCCCTATATGGGGGTAAAGCCAGCAGTCTTAAACTTCATTTAAACCCACACTGAAGCTGTCTGGGAGGAGCGGGCAGCTGGCCACCTCACCAGGGACCAAGGTGACAGGACACGCTATCTTTTGGAGCTGCTTTTATCCTACACTGATTTCCCCTTTTATCCCTGGCAGGTCTCCTGTGCACCTGTGCAATGCAAGCTTGGTTATCTCTGCCAGCCCAAAAGAGCACAGCCCAGCCCACGGGGTCCCTCCCAGCGGCTGAATTACAGACAAAACAACAGTGTGCCCTTGCCCAAAGCATACACTGTGTACTGCAGGTTTGTGACTGCTGGGGCTCCCTTGGGTCTCCACAGCACAGTTTATGTGGTGGGCAGAGTCAACAGCTTCCCCAGTTCTCTCTCCTTCACCCAACAGCAACAAAATGCCCTGTGCATGGAAATCAGCTGGAACAGCAATGCCAGAGATATTTGGGACACCACAACGTGGTGCAGAAGGGTAGCATGCTACTGTCACCAAACACTGATGAAAGCTTATCATACTCACTGAGGAAACTAATGACTTGAAGCCCATGGACACAAGGAAAGGAGTAGCGATGTGAGAAATTTGTAGGTGTTTGCTCCCAGGCCCCTCCTGGCCTTCGGTTTATGCTCTTGCATGGATTTCCTTCCCCCACTTGCAGGTCATGGTTGGGCTGGTGTCACCCTTGCACGTGACAGTCCTCTCCTTCCAGATTAGACAAGGCAGCCAGAAACAGCCAGCTCCAGTACTGAATACAACTGGCATAAATGACAAAGTAGCATGGGGATTGAGGGAAATGTTACTACAGTATTCCTGACCTAAAGTTTTCACTGTTCTCACATCACTACCACCAAGGGAAGGGAGCGAGGTTTCTGGGGCAGGTTGTTATGGCAGCCCTGCACTGCCTTGCACCAAGACTGCCTAAATGGCAAAGTGCAGCACGTTTGGCTGAGGGCTAACTCCTCCTGTGAGCCACTGCTGCTTATGTGGAATCGAGATGGATATTTTTAATCACGCTTCCTAACTGTTGGCATTTTCGTAGTATTTGCCAAGCAGCTGAATCCTTCAGACAATACCATGCAAAAGCTACATAAACCCTCAAAATTTCAGGTCAGACAATTTCCTCTCCTTCTTAGCACCCCAGACGTTTCAAACAAGGAGAGATGTGCAGTGCACAGGGGTAGTCTTCCAGAAAAGCTGACTTTCTGGGGCTTACAGCTTATCCTCTGTAGCTCCTGGAAGGCTTATACTTCAACCATGAGAAAATGCTATCACTTATTATTACACTATATTTCATGCTCAATATTTATGCCCTTTTCTCCGGTGCCAAAAGCTCACACTGACACCTTAAACTTTACTGTGCAAATGCAAGACTTCTATTTTTGGGATGCCTTTTTATTTTTTTCCTTTTCTTTCTTGCCTCTCCTCCCTCAGACATGAAGGTAAGCTTTAAGATTTATTCAAAAATCCAAGAGCAATGCAATCTTGGCGTAAAACAATCAAAGATGACAAAATACCCTGAGCATTAAAAAATATTAAAAACACCAATTTTTTTTATTTCACACATTCAATCCTAGAGTGATTTTTATTAGCCTACAGAACATTAAAACCTTGTAAAGTCAGATTTACAACAAAACTTGTAACAGCCCCATCTATAGCCTATGAAGTGCTGTTATAACACAAATTCTAAGTGTCAAACTTTAGTGAATTATGTAACTCAGCACTTCCCCTCTTTTTTAGCTGTAATCCTATATGAAAAGCTGCTATCACAAAAACTGTCTGACCTTGTGCTGTAAATATCTCATTATTTTATTTATCTTACAGCTGTTATGAAAGTAAAAGTGACAAACCATGCATTAAATTGCTGATTTTGTGAACTGTTTTGAAAGCTTGAATTTCATTACGAGTTCTGGATTAAAATACATGGATAAAAGCAAAAGGATAAGATAAAACAGGAATGAGTAGGTAGATCAAAAAATCAGGTTTTAAGCTTTATCTTGTAAAATTTATGGGAGGCAATAGTCAACAAGAAGTATCTGTCAAAGCCACCAATTTGGGCAGTATTTAAAATAAAGAACTGCATATTCCTTTTTCTTAGATTCTCTTTGTTTCTTGTAATTGCTCCAGGACTTCTGCACAAACATAGAGTATTCTGATTTTTGGGCACAATCTTTGGGTAAATCTTTTTTGTTTTCTTCTCAGCAGCAAAAAATAAAATTTAACAAGAATGAACATTTACCTAATTTCCATAGTTCACAAATTGAACTACTGCTCATTCTGAAGAAATTTTTGTCAGTAAATACGTAGGACCTACATACATGCATATGTGCATTTCTCTTGAAGTACATAAAAGCACAATAACTTAGAGTAAAAACCACACAAAATTGCTAAATAAATCTGTAAGTGCTGCATTTTCACAGTGAAGCACCACGTTCTATCAATGTTACACTTTTTCATGCGATGTCATGCATGCACTGAAAAGATAAATATATACCATGCTGATAGTGAAAACTTCTATACTAGATCATGATTTTTTTTACATTACCTTACTAATAAATAAAACTGCTTTTTTTCCTCTCACTTGAATTCAGGTATATACTTTCATTCATCAGCAGCAGAAAACAAGCAACTGAAATGTCAAACGTCACCATTAATACCAGTGTTGCAGGAGAAAACTTGAAACCTGAAGAGATAATTAGGATTATAGAATCATTAAGGTTAGAAAAGGCTTCTAGGATCATTGAGCCAACTTTTAACCCAGCATCACTATCTTTATCACTAAGCCATACCTCCACGTGCCACATCTACACACCACACTACCAGGAATGGTGATTCCACCACTGCCCTGGGCAGCCTAGACTAAAATACTGAAGAAGAAGAAGAATAGATGATCACCATCCCCCCAGATCACTCAGATTCAGAGGAAGGAGAGAAAAAAACCCACTTCTAGACTAACACAAACTCCAGGCTATCAAATGTAGTGATCACACCTTGTGAAAACTCTTCATATTTTCCTCATGATGCAAATTAATCTCCTTCTCCCCCCCACAAAACCTTCTCTTTCAAGACATTTTCTGGATTAGCTCCAGGGGAAGGGAGAAGCATAGATAAGCTAAAACAAGTAACCCAACTTATCAAACACACTGCAAGGCTGGATGCATATGGAAATGAAATATATTCACAAGCAGATAGACTAGATATGTCAGTATGTTTTTGCCATCTCTGATATAAAAATAGGTGTCAGCGAAAACCCAGTATAAATTCTTGCAAGCCCCTGCAGGAATGCTGTGCTTTCCTCTGGATGGTTCAACCAGCACAATCACTCAGAAACTTCTCATAATTAAGGAAAAAGAGGGCTGGGAGGGGATCCACCCCAAACCCTCTCTCCTGTTGTGTTCAAAAACCCTACCAAAAACCTCCAGATTTTTCACATTAATTGTAGGAAGTACTCCTGGGTCATCACCACTGACCCAGGGTTTGTCCCTTGTCCAAGAGGGAACTACATGATTCCCTTCCTGTGATACTGGTGCCATCACTGGAGGTCAGGAAAGAAGTCAGGAGCATTTAGTGGCCTAGAAGCAAACCAACAAAAATGTATCTGCTTTTAACAGCAGAAGCAATGCCAGGCGTGCTCCTACAAGCTTCACCTCACAGAGGAAAACCTCCCTGGCTTTTTCTGTTCTGTGTTTTTCTGTGAGCAGGCATTGCAGCCGGCATGTGCGGGGGCTGATGCCAAGCACTCCTCAAACTCGCACTCCCACATCTTGGATGTGTTTGCCCGTGCTCATGCACGCATAAAAGACCGTGGCAAACCGTGGCAGCCGTGACCCGAAGGAAGCACCAAGCACGGTCAGCCACCCTCTGAATCAATTTATGCAGACTGCACAGATGCTCTCCTCCAGCACCAGTGTGGGCAACAGCAGTGTACACAATAAAAAGGAGCTCTCTCAAAAAAATTAAAACAAAAAGAAATTTAAAAAGGGAATTAGAAATGTTTCGCCTTCAGGCAGCTCTTGGTTTCTCCTCCCACCCAAAAAAAGCTAATGTGTTGCTTTTGTAAGCTATTATTAATTCCTATATACATAAATATAGCGATTTCATGCCTGTTCTAGAAAATTAACAAACTGAACTGCCAAAACACACCCCACTGTATGACCAAAATGTTGTGTTTCACTCAAGCTTCTCAATTACAACTTGTCTTTTTCTGCATTTCTTTCCCTTGCCTTCTTTTTTCCCCTCCATTTTGCTCCAGATTTCCAAACTCCAAATTTTAGTAGATTAAATTGGTGGAAATCTTGCTTCTGAACAAAAATCACTTCTTGGTCTGCAACTGTAGCAGACAGGCAGGCTGCAGCCTGAGGATGCTGGATCAGCCACGGAGTATGCAGCATTTCAAATTTAGGTCACTTGTGCTGCTCTGACCCCAGTGAACAGCAACGGTGTGTTTTTCCACACTTGACTGTTCTCCTGCTGACCTGTGTCTCGAAAAAGACAAGTCCCAATGCAATTTAAAGAACAAGGTCAGCACAGGAGATACTGAATGCTAAATATGCTAGGAAAGGGGCAAAGTGACTGGAAAGAAGAGTTCACTTCCCCAAAGTTTGCTGACGGAGACTGAAGGCGCAAACACTAAAACGGCACGGACACACATCCTTTGGCCGTGTTTGCCGCCCGCACGACTGGGGTCCAAAGTGGGGACCGATGGCAGGCAGAAATTGTCACCATGTGAGGCAAAGCAGAGCTGAGCCAGCAGCACACACGATAAGAATTATCTCTGCTGGAGGCTGCTGGCTGCCGCGCCAGCACCTCGACTCAGCGCTGACAAATGCTGGGGGGGAGCTGGCGCCGAGGCCAGATGATAAATGCGGCACCTCGGGCACTGGGGCTGTCAAACCAGCACAGTACCCACCTTGCTGCAAATGAGCCAACCCCACCACATTCAAGACAGCAAAACTCCTTGAGGAAGTAGCTGTTTGCTGCAGGAAGGTGGGAAATGTAGCTAGGTCCCATGGTAGTGAAGGTGAAAGGGAGAAAGCCCCAGCTCTCTTCCCCTGGGGCTCAGCTATTCTCTGGAGGGTTGGAGCAGGAGGCAAGGCAAGCTGCAACTGCACCTTTGTAACAACACCTACTCAAACTGCTTTCTAGTTATTGGACTCAACAATTGTGCTTATTCTCCTGTAGTTCTTAAAACAAAAAAAAAATCATTTTGCACAACACAACAACTGTTTATACAGAAGAATGGTTCCTGCACAACTGTGGTGTTTAACTACACATGAATCCAAAGGGGAAAAGCTTAATGGACAGCAATATGAGATATTTTAGCTTGCCCCTAACTCTTATCCTACTGGTTCAAAACTGCAGTGTGCCCCCATGGACATCCTCAAGCACAAGCAGCATGAGCAGTCCAAAGGAAGGTAGCCTGGAGGGAACTTAGCCCAGTAGCTACAGGCTTAGACAAAGATTAACAGAGGGATCAACCAGAGAAGCAACACCTACTGAAAACTCACTAGCAAATAAAGCAGCCAAGCTTGTCACTGGGCTCTGCAAAAGACTCCCAAAGGGGAAAACCAATCTGGACATGCTGTAGTAGGAGGAGGAACATTGTTTTAATGAGTTTTGGATAAATGCATGAATTACTGATGTTTTACCCATGTCTACTGATGTTTTAGGATGAAATAGTGTGGCCAGCAAGACTAGAACAGTGATCTCCTGTACCTGGCACAAGTGAGGCTGAATCTTGAATCCTGGGTCCAGTTTTGGGGCCCTTCACTACAAGAAAGTCTCTGAGAAGTTGGAGTGTGTCCAGAGAAGGGCAAAGGAGCTGGTGAAGGGTGTGGAGCACAAGTATTATGAGGAGCAGCTGAGGGAGCTGGGGCTGTTCATCCTGGAGAAAAAGAGGCTCAGGAGAGACCTTATCCCTCTCTACAACCACCTGAAAGGATATTGTAGTAAGGTGGGGGTCAGTCTCTTCTCCCAGGTAACAAGTAATAGGACAAGAGCAAATGGCCTCAAGTTGTGCCATGGAAGGTTGAGATTGGACACTAGGAAAAAATTTTTCATGGAAAGCACGGGAACAGGCTGCCCATGGAACGGGTTGAGTGGAGTTATGTAAAACATGTGGAGATGTGGTGCTTAGGGACATGATTTAATGGTGGCCTGGGCAGTGCTGGGTTAGGGGTTGAACTTGGTGACACTGTATGATCCTTTCCAACCTAAACAATTATTTGATTCTCAGTTTTAAAGAATAGAACAAGAAGATGTGCCAGAATAGATGCAACCTGGGGGAAAGAAACCCTCACACTTCATGTAGATAGAGATAGGTTACACGAAAGAGCTGAGAATGAAATTATAAAGAGAAGAAAAGTCAGTATGATCTCTGTATTATGACAACAGAAAGCAGATTTGTCATAATAAGTAAAGTTCATATTGCCTAATTTAGTTAACAGGTTTTTAGAGAAACAGCAAAGTTCATTCACAGGGTACAATTTTTTTTCACTGGTGGGAGATTTGCAGGAGAATCAGAGACCGGCATTGTTCTTATAACTTTCACACATCGAAAAGACTAATAAGCAATTAGGAATTATAGACATTAGGAAAAAGGACAGATCTTTTCTCCAATTCTACCAATTGAAGATTATTCTCCACCATCTCTTAGCTAATGGCTTGTAAGATCTAGAACTAGAAACCACAGGTGGTAGAGCCTTTTCCCAGTTTCTGTAGCAGACCATTCTCTGGATATATGCATCTACAAAATGAGTACCTTTGCGTTTTTCTCTGTTAATTCCTGATTCTTGTCCCATCACCTATATTGAAAGTTTCTTTTGTACTCAATTTTATTTCACCCTCAACTTTACTTCACACATTTGTTCTTTTCTTTCCTGAAATACTTCAATTTTGTAGACAGTATCCCCAAGGTATAAAGCATCTACAACTGACTGCCTACATGAGGTGTCTGCACAGGAGAAACAGAGTTTGATGCAATGCCAACCAACATCAACAGGGATCCAACTTCAGTGGGGTGAGAATCAAACCTTCAGAGCCACTACTCTCCCCTGCAGTCAGGCATCTTTATATGGCCAACCATTGTGAGGCTCCCTCCCACTGTATTTCAGGCCCTTCCTGGTATTATTCCCAAGTATTTTATGGCATTACCCTTTTTGAAGTCTCTCCACAACACGCAATAGTTTCATTTGGGATACACTTCTGTAAAGTTAATTGCAGTTTTGCATTTTGTTTTATGTTTCTGACCTCTTTAGGTTCTTTTGAACTTTGAATATTTTGTCCAGACATGTATTTCCAGCTCTTCATAATTCGAATGTCATTCATACAGCATCTGAATCCTCTTCGTATGATTAGTTTAGTTTAGAAAGGACAAAAATTAAGCCTTTTGGAGAGACAAAGCAGGACAAAGTTTCTTAAAAAATGCACAGATAAACCCTGTTTTATCACACTCCCCATCAGATTATTTTGCTGAAGTAATTTTGACTGGAAGTCCTAAAATACTGGCAGAAATTAAACAGAACCTATTTTGAAGGAAAAAACACAGACAACCCAGAATTAAAGTTATATAAGCTTAGACTGACTTCTTTAATAAAGCAATGGGAAGCTACAAATTGAGGAGAAGACAACAGCAACAGACCCATGGATCAGAGATTATATTGCTGTATTAGAGAAAAACAGACATGACAGAGATGCCCACCTACTGGGAATACTAAATAACATTGCTGCTTAAAAAGTAAGAAATTGCAGAAAATAATTCTTTATAGAGTTACAGCTAGGTTATTTTTAGCACCTGAGGAGTTTTTTTATTTGCTAGTCTAAGAACAACAACAGTGCCTCTGCAAACAAAACACAGGAAGCTGAGGAAGAAAAAGAAACAGTTTGAAGACTTGAGTTTGGAAATGGACGACTGCTTTCAATAATTTTTCTGCAGTAGACAAATACAGAAAAGAGAGGTGATGTAGGGACCATATGGTGTGTTAATTCCAGTTGTGACAACAGCTCTGTTGTCTATCCCTCTGCTAGACTGTGAGAAAACGTGCAACTTGTGTCACTGACACCAGGAGCAAAGCCCAGTCTCATCAGGCATGGCAAATATTAATATATAGGCAAATAAAAGCTTGGAACTGGGAACAAAAATTCAATGACCAGCCCTGCAAGCCATCTCTTTCCCAATGGGAAGCATTGCTGAGTGCACAAAGAAGTAACAACTTTTAAGGTGTTCAGGGAAGGTAGGATAAACCAGACAAAAATAACCCTGGAGTGAGGATGAAGCATGCAGCTTTTGAAAAAGAGCATACAACAAAAGAAAAACTCCATACAATGTGTTTGGAAAAGAAGTCTGGAACACTCTCCTATAAATCCATCCAGTCTGTACTGCACAAGCACAAAACTTTAGTGTCAAACAGGGAGACACTGGCACAGGCACTGTGGGTAAGTGCTAGCACCACCTTTTTGTGGAAGGGACGGCCCCAAGAGCCAGGTGGTGATGCACCCACATCTTCCTTCCAGGTGAAGGAATGAGGAGAGGACAGGGCTGTCTTGTACTGCCAGTCCACAAACTGGCCCACAAACAGCCTGCATCAGGATGCTGGAAGCGGGTGTTTGGATTCGGGGCATGGAAGAAAACAAAACAGCCTCTGCTTTCACATTCTGTACCACTGCATGGCAGAGGGTGGCTGCTGCTGTTGGAGGGATTCAGCTTTGCCTCCCTGCATTAGTCTCCACATCTGGCAAGTAGGCAAACAGTACACTTAGAGAAAACAAAACAAGACAAACAAATAAAATAACTAACCCTCCAAAACCCAAAACCCTCCCAAACCAAAACCACAGCCCAAACAAAAATCCCCAAACCAAACCCAACAACTCAACATAATAAAAGAATAAAAGAAGGAAACCACCACTACTGCACCCCCCACCCCCTCACAAGTCCTCTGAAGTCAATTAAATTATGGTATTAAAAAAAAAAACCCTAATCTATTTCAAGCTTGAAAAGCTATAAGATACCGATTTTCCAGCAACTGGAGATGAGAAAAGCCTCTCAGACATCCAGAAAAAAACATTTAGTAGCAAAGGGATATGGAACTGGACAAACTAAACAGGGTGCTCAGGCAGGACACAAATTCTTAAACTAAATGACTGTTGTCAAAATGTATTTTTAGTAGGTAAATCCAGACAGACTTACAATTTTTTTTTTGTCTCTAGATAATTCCCCAATGTCATTGTTGCTGCTAGTAAGCTCTAAGGAGCAAAGCACATGAAAAAAGGAAATTGTTCTTGCTTGATAATGTAATTCAAACTCTAAATATTTATTTACTCTTGCAGGGGAAAGGGAGCAGCTGAAGCACAGCTGGGATAACTCAGCAGCACGAGCCGCCACGCGCTCCCCCATGCCATGGCCTCTGGCTGCGCCAGGAGGCTGCAGGGGAAGGGGGAGCAGAGCCAGGCTGGAACACACAGCTGTGGTCTCAGCAGCTCCAGCTTGCACTCTCCACCCAGCACACAAACTCAGCCTTAAGACATGCTCTACCTTTCACCCATATTAATGAGAAGAGGCTGGGTTCCCACCCACTCTATCCCCACCAGTGCTCCTCTCCATGCTACACCCAGCACCAGTGTTCTTGGAAGGCTCTCACGGATGTGTGCCCCAACCTCACCCTGAGATCTGGTCAGGAGCCCATCCCAGTCTGAGACAGCTTCCTTAGGTACCATTCCTGCACTGGTGAGTTACCCCTCTGACCTAAAATGAGACCATTTGGCCCAGCAGCACATCACCAGGATGCTGAAGACTGTGTGTCTGGGCAGGGACAGGCTACCAAGAGAAGAGGCTTGGTGATGAGGATGGCTGTAAACACTCTCTGAAATTGAATAAGGCTGCTGGGATCTGTACTCCACTGGGAACATGGCTTTGCCTGCCTCTTGTGTGGCAGCAACACCTTTCTCTCTCCTCTGAAAACCCCTTGGGTTACACTGGTGCAACTGCTTGTAGAGGGGCAGCAAAATCAAGATAAAGAAGTGATCCAGTGATAAAAATAATGTCATCTCCTCAAAAGGAGGCAGGGAAGACAGGGAGGAAAAGCATAATTTATAGCTGAGCTCAGTTGTGAGTAGATTTATAACTGTGAGAAACATGCATGATTTCCATTAGCTTAGTTCAGTTTTTCTTTAAAAATCTTAACTTTAACAACTTTGGTGAACACATATGACATGCCCTGTTCACAGCACTGGTTACTCCTTAAAAATTCATACCTGCACAGCGTTAATCACGATGGAGAAGCCTGAAATCCTGGCATGAACACAGCACCACCTTGTTTTGGTTTGGGGTGTTCCTCCCCTTGAGCTGCAGAGGAGCCCTGCACACAGGAGCATTCCCTGCATGTTCAGGTGAGAACGTACAGCAGCCCTCACACACAGGCTGATGCTGTTCTGCTCCAGTGTCAACACCACTTGGGCTGATGTGGCACATGAACCATCTCCATAGCACAGAGACACCTGAGAATCTGCCAGCTGCATTCTGCTCACAGATTTAACAGTAATCCTTGTGACCAGAAGGGCTCAAAATGCCTCTTATTTTTTCCTTTTTTTTTTTTTTAATAAAAGCTCAAAATCCAGAACACCCTCATTTTGCCCAAGCTGGTGTTACAACCTAATCATGCCTGTTGATTTCCAGATCTGTCAATTTAGTATCACTTAAAAATTAAGATTAAAACCTACCTCCACATCCAAAAAGAGATTTAAGAAATTGTCATGAAACAAGAAGTACAGCAAGTTGCCACAAAGCAGACTTGGTAAAGGAGATTACTGTTTAGCCAATTCTGTTTTAACTCTATTTCTTGATATTCCAATCCTTTTGTCACTTATTTTCAGGCAAAAGTCTTCTTTAGTTAGACTGCAGAATCAGTTCAACCAAGATCTAATAAATAATGCTTATTTCCCATGCTAAGATTTGTTTTGCTTAACTGAACTGAGTCAGGTAAAGAAGTGACAAATCCTGTTATGTGCATGTATATATTGATATGAAACAGAAAAAACATGGTACTTTCTACTGTGAATGAAGAATTGTTGCCAAAAATCCCCTGTAATGAAAAACACCATAGCTTAGCAGTACCCCACGCATGTTCAGGCCTTGCTAATCCCACATAACTCCAAGTTTTTGCCAACCTCAGCCAGAAACAAGGGCTCATGGCAGCCTTTGAGGGTGTTATGAGCACAGGTACAAGGAACTGAGCCTACAAATTTCTCTACCACATAGGAAGTTACCCACAACAGGAAGTGTAACAGGCATGATCCCTACTTCTGGCAACTGTTTTTGGTTGTTTATAAATTATCATAGTACTAGTTACATAGCACTTCAACTGAAGTAATATTTTTCAAATATGCAGTTAAATGGCAGTAAACTCATTGGCCCAGCTGACACAATTCAATGCCATTGGAAAAAATCTGTGACCACACACAAGTAAGATGATGCAGGACCCGTTAACATCTAGGACTTGAAGTGCAATTTACAGTCCACATACCAGGAGAATGAAGCAAATACCCCTACTAACAGGCCCCTGCAGCTGGGGGGCAAAGGAGCTGCACCTAACATGGCCTTCACAATGGGACCCCAAGGTCCAATTCCAATAAGAAAACAAAAGGATTTAATAAGAAACACTGTAAAACCATTAAGATAAATCTGGTTCCGATATTTTTAACAGTATAAGTAAATGTGGATCCTAATAGAAATTTTTTTGGGGAAAAAAGTCCACATGTATCTAAAGGGCTCATCCTAAACATTTAGCAGTTACTTGCACAATAAGTCTTTTCATGTTTTGGCATACTAGTGCAATGTTCGTGTTCTCAGAGCCAGCCTGAAGGGTTTCTAAATTAGTATGTCAATGTTACCATGGTAACATAATGCACTACCAAAATGGACCACTTTTTATACAGCCACTATAATCCAGTTAGTGACCAAGCAAGTTATAAAAACTCTTGCTTTTTTGGGGGTTGGGGTTTTATTGGGCTTTTTCCTTTGTTTGTATTTTGTTCTTTTAACTTTATGATTATTTTTACTATTCCTACACCTTTTTAGAATATTGTTAAGAATTTGTTTTGTTTATCAAGCAAGAATAAATAACAGAAACAGAATCACCACCACCAGCAAAAATATCAGCTCTCGGGACTTGCTAAGGGTAGTCATAGTTTCAGTTCCCAGGCATACAAAGTTTTAACACCCCACCTCTGGTTCTACTTTTGCAGACTTTTGCTCACAAACAGAAGACATTCTCTCCTTGTCACAACACTATTTAAAACACAGCAGCATCTCACTCTCAGAGCTCCTTACACACCAGGATCCTGCCCAACCTGCTGTCTCTGATACCCTGGGGCACATTAAATGGCACTGGATGCCCTAAAAGTCAACCTGCCATCCTCGATCAGACAATCTTCAAACTGAGAATACTCAAGTTAAAAACATTCTCCTGTAAAGTTCAGTGTTCAAAAGGCATCATCTTCATGGTCATCACATCCACACACACCAGAGTATCTGTCCTACATTCACACAAATTTGTTAAACACGTGAGTTTCTTTGTATCTCCAAAAGAAAACCATCACCATAAATGCTCTCTGTACAGCCAGCCCTCACCAACAAGGGCCACCACAGGATCCCATGTGGACAAGGAGCCACATCCATCCAGCAAGTCTTCATGCAATGGTCTTTATTCAAACAGCATCAAGTATTTGAATTAAAATCCTGAAGAATTGTTTTTGGATATTTTCTATTAAGAGATAATATCTAATTGTATATTTTTTTGTATCATAAGACTACTGCAACAACCCCCTCAGGGCATTCCTGTGGTCTTGCTGTTTATAAAAAGAAAAATTAAAAAAATATTGAGATTATATGAACCTATTTCTGACTCTTGTTGTGTTGAAATGAAAGAGGAAAATAAAAGTCATTGATTTATGGTTGTGTCAATAAGAGCTTGATGCATTGGTTTACAATATCACTTGCCAATAGCACTGACATTCTAAGTCGATCTCTCAGTTCAATAATTTGTCAAGTTAGATGTTATGAAAATTTGTTATGAAAATTAATAAGAATGTTTACTCCCTTTATTAGTGTGAGAATATATCAAATATCCAACTTCCCTACTTTTGGTCTGGTTGACTAGTTTTTATTCTCCTAGATGGTACTGCCATTTATAGTTGAGAGATAATGCCTAAGCATCTTTGATTAATCTACTGAAATAACTTGATATAATTTATATTCCTTTCAGAAAACTGAAGGAAAAGGAAGAAACAGTGCCCAAAGACACTATGCAAATCCTTCCAAGAAGACTTATAAGAACCCACAATTGCTCCTCATCTTCTTTGCCCCATGAAACAACAGTAAAGGAGAGAGTGCCATGGGATTCCCATCCCACTCCACCTCCAGCTTTCCAAAAAATCACAACTGGAAGATATAAAGGAGAATAACAGTCAAAATATACTATATGATGTGTGTAGTGGCATATATACATATGTACATACACACAGTCTCTCTGTGTATGTATACACAGCGCAACAGTTTAACTCGTGTGATTTCCAGTGCGGATGCATTTACTTAGGTATGAGTGACTTTCTGCTGTATGGGTGGAGTTTGGGGAATGGGTGTACTACAACCTTTTCAAAAAACAAATATGCATGAATGAGCCACCAAAATGAAATTACACATAAGGCTCAAATCATTGTTCACCTTCAGCCTGCTTGACTTCCTAACTTTAAATGGGTTGTTTAACAGAACTGTCCAGTCTGCAATACACTGCAATGATTTGTGTGTGTGGCTTCCTCTTCTGCTGATTACAGCTTTTAGGCTATAGCTAAAACAAAAGGTGGCTCAGGGATTTTTCATATACAGCACTGAACACATACTTGAGCAAAAAAGTTAAAAATACCACAATCATATTTTTACTCCCTAAAAAGTACAAAAGCACTATATCTGCAAGTGCTCCAAATGTCACAAAAAAACCCCCCAACAAACCAAGTTCAAAGGCATTAGCAATTGTACATTCCCCTATTATGTTGTAAAAGATGCAGTGTGAAAAATCCTTTAGGATAATCTTCTCCAAATCATTAATTCCCTTCCATTTACATGAGAAAAGAAACACCAGATCTTTTTATGCAGTTTGTCACAAAAATCACAGCCCAGGGTACTTCTCACTAAACACTGGGCCCTCACAACCTGGTCTTTTCCCAGCTGTTTTGAAGGACAGATCCTTACTTTAGGATTTTTCCATTTACATCATTAGACAAAATAATCCTCCCTCACTCCAGAAGTCATAACAGCTGCATCTTAATTGGAAAGAAAAACCAATAAAGACCAGAACCAACAACTGTTACTGCAAACTAGTGGCTCTGAATGCCAAGCAGCTGCCTTTCTGCCAAAAAACAATACATGACTTGTAGAAGTAAGGTGCTTGAAAATAAATCAAATACCAAAACTAAGCTACTGCCAACGAAGACATTGTATTTCGGTGATAAAAATGCATGAGACACCAGCCAATTTCAAGCTGCAATCACTTGAACATAATCCTTACACGTAAGACATCATTTATAGGAAATAATTGGAAATACCAACTGTAGAACTTATGACTTAATAGATGGGATGCCAACTGCTAAAACAATTCACACACCTGGTTGTTTTTACTGATGGGGTCATGTAAAGCTTAAAGTTATTTTCAACGATGACTGCACTGGGAGCATTGCTGTCCTTTAAGGGTGGAGAGCACTTCTGGATAATCATCATCAGACCTCTCATGTTATGTCCCTTTGCTGCAAAACTGTCTTCCTTAAAGCACCAAAGTTTTACTGGAAAATTTTGCTGTTTGTCAGAGGAATGTTTAAAATACAGTGCCTTCTCTTGTTGAGAGCAATATTTATGTACACGGCAAAAAAATGAAACTGCTGTAACAGAGTGGAAGAGTTGTGAATTTGCAAGGGCAGCACAGTACAAGACCGGGTCCTTCTCCATCACCTTGGCCATCACATGGGGAAGGAAGGAGAGGGGCTTCTGGGCAGCCACCCCACAGTGCTCCTCACTCCCCCTCTCCTCTACCTGCCGCAAAAACAGCCTGTGGGTAAGGAAAAAAAATCCCATTTTGAAGTGTTTTACAGTTGCTTAGCAACTAGCACCAAACCTTAGGAGATTTCAGTCAATGGACTGGCACACCCACCTCTCAACATGCAGACAGGCACATGAGGAACACACCGGCTCAGCCTGAGGATGGTCCCAGCCCCAACAGCAGCACGTCCCTCCCGCTTCCTTACACATCCCAAAACCCCCAGAACCACAGAGAGGCACAGCAAAGCACCCGTGTGCTGGCAATGGGACGATTGTGAAGATGCCAGCTACACCCTTTCCTCAGTTACCACACGCATACAAACCACAACTGCCTTAAAAAGCAGTTGAGATTGAAAAGCTGGCCCTGAACTTGCCCTCCTGTGGTAGAGACCAGGTTTCTTCCCAAACCATGAATTGTATAGGCAGTGACCATTACAGGCAATTCCCACACCTGTTATCAGTTTCGGTGGGAAGCACTGGCCAAATTGCACAAAACTTTTGGCCTTTGTGATCACACACCATTGTCACGCCAAATGCTTTCAGATTTTACAACTTTATATATAGATAGATACAGATATATGTATGTGAGGATACACAGATTTTGATGTGGAACAAAGATTCTTCCATCACTCTTTTGTAAACTGTCACTAGATGCATACAACCTATACAAACTATGCTGGAAAAAACATTTTATTTTTTAAAATAAAATTTTATTTTTTAAAAAACATTTTATTTTTTAAAAAAGCTTCACTCCACAGAAGAGTACATATGGAGGGGGAAAAAACCCCACAACACACTGCAGTGCAACAAGTTTGACGTTATCAGTACAGGAAACACTGCTAATTAGAAGTGAAAATTTATGCTGGAAATTAAACCATTTGTAACCAGCACAGGAGTCAGGTTGAGAAACAGCTTTCCAAGTACAGCAGTGCAGTCAACAAACTGCAGCTACATGAAAGCCATGCATCCTGTCCCTTCCACAGCTGGCAGGGGAGAAGGATCCCCCCACTACCCAAGCTGGCTGGAGAAGCCATACCCACACCTACCCGTTTCTCTTCACTGACAGCACTGGCACTGTGGCAACAGGATTGGTTTAGCCCAGCCAAAGGGATTCCACCCTGGAGGTGAGCTGTCCCAGGGTTAGGGGCTGCAGGGGCCATTCAGGGACCCCTGCTTGCTCCAGCTTCCCCCACTGCAGTCCAGGCCAGAGCTGGGAACTGCCCAGCCCCAGCGGTTTTATTCATTTTCGGTGATCTTTGGTGGCAACTGTGAACTTCTCTCACATGTTACCTTTACACTAAAATAACTTCAACAAAATGTTGACCCTGTGGTAAACCTAGAAGAAACAGGCCACCATGTTTCTAAGACAGAGAAAGGTTCAGAGTCCGTCTGAATTTCAACGTGCATCTTGTTTCCTGTACTTACTTCAATCTTTAAACCAGGAAATTCCTTAATTTTACTCTGTTTATTCCCTCCTTTAAACTAGTACCCAGCTCTTTTCAAAAACTTATCTGCCCTAATTTATCACCAGTAACTTTCACTTATGAAAGTGTGGTGCTACCAAGTGGACCTCTGTGACAGCATTTCACAAACAACTCACTTGGCACCTCCAGGGGACCTGTTACATTTTTTATGCTTGTAATTCTCAGTATAACAAAACCAAATAATACTTTCTTAATTCTTAAGAAAAACACTGTTGGCAAATCTCTCCTAAACATCTAGTAGCAGTAAACGTTCAGAAGCTTTTTTGAGTCCTTTCAACAGTGCCCCAGTGATTTTAATAGCTCTGCACTTCCAGGTGTTTTTCCAGGTGAACACTGGAAAGAGAGGTAAAGACCTCAATAAATAGGTTTGGTTGTGGGTTCTTTAGTGGTGGGTGGTTTTCTTTTTCCCTTCGGTTGCTCTCTTTTTCTTAAGAGTGACCTCACATTAGCATTACCAATTGCCTCCACTGGGAGCCAGTGCATGCAGCACAGTTTTGAATAATCTGGCAAACCAAACTGGCCTTGAGACTTCCAGGCATCTTTTAAAAAACCCCACCACCAAACCTGAAAGGACAACAATAAAATCCCCACTGGTTTTCCAGAACAGTATTAAAGAGAGTTGATTAATGCTTGGAACCATGACATGGGTTTGACCATGTCACCTCCGTTTTGTACATAAAAAAAAGCACTCAGTCAGTGAAAGAGAAGTGCAATAATTATTGCAGTTCCTGGCTCCTGAAGGTAGGTTGCATCCCCTCTGCCAAGCCACAATGCAACCCTCAAGTCCTCCAAAATGACATGTCTCCCTTTGCTCCCACAGCCACCAGACATGCACAAATCCTTTTGGGAAGCTCCAGAAAACACATACCGAGTTTCTTTAGTACCTTCAATACCAAATATCTCCATAACAAATTGTATTTTGTTTCATTATTCTTTAAGATTTCCTTTATCTTGTATTAACGTTATACTTTATCTTCCTTCCCAGGACAATTTGCTTTTGTAACTGATGGTATTTCTCATTGCAGACAAATCCATTCACCTAGAAATGCCACTAGACTAGTCTTGTTCTCTGTAATCAGTGACACCACAGCAAGTTTCTGTTGCATTACAAGCCTTTGCCTATCATCTGCACAGAAAACTCTTCCCAGCAGATATGATTCTGCAGATGCAATGCAAACACAAACATAGGTCCTTACGAAAAGATCTTTTTCTAGGTCTTAATTGAAATGTTACTATACTCATTTTGCAAGATTGCCTGTTGATACTAGGTAAATGAAAAGAACAGTGGAGCGCACTGAATTTATTTAAACAGCATTAGCTCTTCCCAGGTGGAAAGGATGTAAAACAAAGGATGTAAAACAAAGCACAAAGATTACTGTTTGAAAGTGTAATGACGAGGTGACTTAGGATGGCATTATGAAGACAAGAAACCAAAAATTTTGGTAATTAATAGAAGATGACGGATAAGGTTAGGATATCTTACCAAGAGGTTCAATATTGGGTACAATAGAGAAGAAGGAACCAAGAAAAGATGTAAAGCCAGATGATATGATCAAAGCCACAGGCTCTGGGAAATGCTTTTTCAAGCAATATTCAGAATTGATGTAAGTGGGACAAGGCTGCTTTCATCCAGGCTAGGAAAGTGACAACAGAGTACTTCAGTAGTAGGGTAAGACACATGGATGGCAGATTTCATAGCATGGGCAGATAGAGAAGCCTGCATCTCAGACATGTGGCAACAGGATTTTCCTAGTACACTGCATCCTAGTGTACCAGGAAAATCTTCAATATATGGGCTTTCCCTGCTTGTGAGGGCCTTGGAAGAAATAAAATAGGGGTAGGAAGGACTGGTCAGTTTTCATTCCACCGCTATGGTATGTGGTGATGACTGCTTTTGTTTACATCTCCATTTTTCATTATTATTATTATTATTATTATCATCATCATCATCATTAGAAAAGATTAACATGTTTAAGACAGGAAGAAAAATATAGTTCTGATTCAAGAGGACTGCAGAATTTTTACTTTATGGAGAAATTATGAAAGTCGTTTAAGTGCTGCTTTGTCTGGAAAGATCACCACAAAGGCTCCTTAAGGCACAAGGTTCTCTGTAGACTGACTTGACAGAAATTGCACTTCCTACACAAGCTAAGTGACCTTTATTGAGAAGAAATATTGGGACACTTCAGGGGTTTAAAAGGCTCTGAAAGCAAATCAAAGATTCCAGCTGGGCACAGGACAACTTAGAAGGGAGATTAATGCTAACCCTGTTTTCATATACTTAAAAATTATACAGACAAACCCCACATCTATACAGAAATAAAAGTTTTAATCTAACTATATCAAAGGCAATACAAGCACTCAAAACTTAGGTAGACTATTTAAGGACTTCAGTTTCAAGGGAGGGTACATTTAAAGAAGTACGAATCACCTCAGGTGACAGCTTATGTGAAATAAGGAAATCCCCCTGGATTCCAAAACCAAGCTAAAATCATGCCAGATACAATAGGGACTGAAACAAAATTACACTTAGTATGGTTTTTCTCTTTGAGAAGGAAAAATGCAATTACTTTTTTTGAGGCTGTATCAGTTCTGCAAGACTAACTGGGCCACCTGACTTCTCCCACAAGTGTAAAAAATTGAAATAAACCAGTAAAAATTGAAATAAACTAGTAAAAATTAACCTCATCCATCTACTTCTTAGTCTTAGCTACTTATTTTCTAAATGCAATAAACAATTTCATTTTGAAGACAAAACTCAAATGGAGTCCCCAAAGGCATCACCATAGCTGGGTTTCTCTCCTCTTTACAACAACACTCAGAGCTTCCAAATTTTTCCACAGCAGAGCAAGGGCACTGATGCAGTAGTGCAAGGTACAGAAGTCCCACCTCTGTCACAGTGCTCTGCATAAAAGCCCCTAGTACAAGTCTAGCTTGGTGGAACTTGCAGTTGTTCCACCACCAATGGTCTTGGTGTGACATAATCCTCAAACTGGCAGGCTTTGGGAAGAAACATCCTAAAAGCAGGGCTCATCCAACACCTTCACACTTAGTGAAAAGTCCTTTCCAGCTGTGAAGAAAAGCAGGAAACCCACATGCTGGTATGTGTTGAAGGCACTATTGCTAATCCCATTTTGAAGGTCTGATACAAGCTCCTAAAGAAAACCCAGTAAACTCCAAGCAAACCCTTCCTCAGGGAACACCATGGAAATGCTCCAAGCAGCTGAACAGGAACTTCTGACAATTCCATTGTCTCTTCCCTGTGGAGTTTGGAAGGGCAGAACCATGCAGAAAGGCAATAGTCACACTGCTGACAGCCTGTGCCCATTCACTGCTGGCAGCCAGCCTCTGACTTGCAGGACAGCTTCAATCACAGGCAGGTCCCACTTTTACTGAAGAATGTCACATCATATGTGTGAACATTTCCAGATCTATCATGAAAAGGAAATGAAAAGCAAGTTTCACATTTTAAAATATGAACAGGATTTTTTCTTGCTTCAGATGGCCTAACAGTCCTTGAAACTGAAAATCATAGCAAACACGAGCACTACGGATTTGGGAAGAAAAGGGGCTGGGGGACAGAGAGAGGAAGGGATGATCAAAAACACACAGGCAAGGACGTAAAGAAAAGCAGGGAAAGGAGACTGGAGCTGTCAGTGCAAACCCATTCATTCTTCCTGCATGTTTGTGATACCTGACAAGACAACTCCACTACCAGTGGATACCTCTAAATGATTTTCAAAAGACAACTGCACTGACCAAGAAAGCAATCTATTAAAGTGTAAAAGGCATAACTGCTAAACTAAAATGAATGGTACAGTTCATAAGGATTAAAAGGTTTATCAGATTAATTTTTGAAAATTCAACAACAAAAAAAGTTCCAAACTTTCTAGTAGCTGTGATTGAAACTGGTGGTTAAACACAGAGTCAAGCAAGCTCTTAGTACCAGAGTTTGGTTTTCTTTCATCTTCAAAACAGATTTTATTATTACTGTTGTTATTTTTGCAAGTGTGTTTCTAAGAAGTTATTTCAAGACCTAAGAACAAGCAAGAAAAAGCACCATATTTGCCCACAAGGAGTCGGAAGAGAGAACTTGGCATTGTCATTTACTTAAATAAAAATCCAAATGCTTATGGGAAGAAAGATAATGTTTTTTTCAACTTTATATATAAAACCTCAAGTCTGAATGCTTTGTCACCTATCTTGGCCAAGATACATACATAAACAACATAATGGTTATCATTTAAGAAGGGGAAGATTGACTTTAATGTGGGCTGAAAAGGAGAAAGAAAATGCATTAATACTATAAGGCAAGATTCACAGCTTTGAAAGGACATGATGAAGAACTGTGCGTCTCCTTTTCCCCACAAAGTATCCAATTAATGCTACAAAGGATGCTCTCAGCTTCCTCCAACACTACCCCGCAGGATCACCTATATGCCAAGAGAGTACATGTAATTTTAGCAGCCTTGTCCAGCTTTCTAGATTTCAAGAACACCATAATACACCCAGACACAGCTGTGGGCTGCAGAAATAGGGCTGAATACCAGCAAAGCTGTAATTACACACATGTAGGACTCCAAAGAGTATTTGAAAAAATCCAAAGTATTGAGTATTCTATATAGACACAAACTCAGGCCAATTTTTAGGTGTTTGCTTCTTAATTTGGAGCTACCTTTTTGAGAAAGAGGAGTCTAGCTGAGGGTGAACCTCCCTCTTCTTACCCAGAGCCTTTTGCTCTCTGCTTTCTCTCCTCCAGATCTCCTCCTGGATGATTTGTGCCCACTTACAATGTGCACTGGAACAAAGATGCAATTACGTATAAGTAGTGCCCAAGAGAAATCATCTAATAAAAATAAAGCTTTCTTTAAAGTAATTTTATCCAGGTTTATTTTTACTATACACATATAGCATATATATGGAGAAGGGAAAAAAACCCTCAATAACTGCATGTGTGGCCTGCATGAAACGACATTAGATTATTAAAAAAAAAATAAATATATACACATATATAAACATTCTACTCCTGCCTTTTCCATCTCTGATATTCTCCAGCTTGTTCTAGTTTTCAAGCATGTTTATACTGGAGACAGAAATAGGTGGGTATATACATAACAATACCTGTGTACACCCATACCTAGGGTATACACAGCAATAAAATGTTACACTATTTGGACTGAAGAATTAACATATTAAAAAAAAACCAAAAAACTTGCCTAGAGTTGCAAGGCCTGCTTGGTCTGCTGTTTGGAGACTTCTAGTTACAGAATCACAGAACAGCTGAGGCTGGAAGGCAACTCTGGAGCCTGTCTAGTTCAAGCCCTTGTTTACAACAGGGCCACCTGGAACAGGTTGCCCAGGACCACATCTCAGCTGGGTTCTGAAAATCTCTAAGGGTGAAGACTTCACCACCTCTTGGGTAACCTGTGCCAGCATTTGATCATCCTCAGAGTATAAAAGCGTTTGCTTATATTTAAATGGAATTGCCTGTATTTCAGGCAAATATTTGTGCCTGTTGCTTCCTGTCCTGTCATGGGAAACCACTGAGAAGGCTCCATGTTCTTTACTCCCCCCAATCAGGTATTGATACACACTGAAAATTCCATAATCAATTTTAGTGAAAAGCACAGAACGCAAAAAAAAAGGCACTGTGTAGGATTCTAATGCTTCCAGAACTATTTTTCCACAAAGCCAGAAGCAAGAGTAGTTATAAAAAATCAATGGTAATTCAACACTAGATGGATTTAGTATCTGTAATGTTTTCTAAGAATGGATGTGTTTTAAGAGTTAGTTATAGACATGTTTTTGTTGCAAATTTAGGCTTCAGAGTTGCAAATTTAGGCTTCAGTACTTCATGCTGAAATAAAAGATGAAAGTATAAGTTGTTTTGTAGCATAAGGAACGAGAAAATACTTGCAAAAATTCTGTCTCTTTAGGTAGTTCAAAATCAGAGTTGATAGTAAAAAAGCATCCCAGTTTTTCTACACATACCATAGTTCTCATCAAGTCACACTACAGATGAAGAGCCCAAATCCTGCATACTTTACCACAGGATAGCAGCATCATCTGCTTGGCAGTTTTTCTGTGAGGATTTAATGAAGGCAGTCTGAAAAACCTCTTCCCAGTGGACAGCCTGTGGCAGGATCCTTTAGGCACCCAGTGTGGCAAACGTGCCAAGTGCCAGCAAAAGAAGAAGAGCAAAATAAATGTGACTTTAAGGCAGTTAAGTACCCATGCATCTTGGAGCCCTGAAGGCACCAGTGAAGCTGTCAAAATTCAGGTCAGTAATGTGGCACAACTGTCTGAGACACCTTTGAAGAGCAGGAGGAGCAGAAGCAGCTCCTTGGGTCAAGCTCTTACAGAAATGCAGCTGGTGTGAGGTACCTGCACGAAGGCATGACGAGAAAGGAGCCCTGTTTGCAGAAAGTGGTCAGCAAAGCTCATAAATCACTCGAGAAAGGCCTGATCTAGAGATGACAGGAAGATGAACAGAGATGCTTGCTTTCAGTAAAGAGGTAACTGGCTGAGCGAAAAAAAGCAGATATGTCAGACTTGAAAAGGTCAGGGCCACAATTTGTATTTGTCAGAACGAGCTTTCCAAGCAGGAGTCAAGGACATCTTGCTCCAACAAATAAATACATAACACCTTAAAAAATCAAGGATCTTTGGTAAGAGAACTTACATTCTTCACCTGTGTGCCGTCCTTGGGCACCTCTGCATAAGTGATATCTTTGGATATTGTTGTGGTTTAACTCCAGTCAGCAGTCACTTTCTCACTCTCCCAACCAGCAGGATCAGGGAGAGACTAGGAAGGGTAAAAGCTAGAAAACTCATGGGTCAAGGTAACGACAGTTAAATAGGGAAAACAAACCAAGGAATTACTTTGCTGCTTCCCATGGGCAGGCAGGTGTTCAGCCAACTCCTGAGAGAGCAGGGCCCCATCACATGCAACGTGACTTGGGAAGACCAACACCATCACTCCAAACATCCACCCTTCCTCCTTCTTCCCCCACCTTTACATACTGAACATGATGCCATAAGGTCTGGAATATCCCTTTGGTCAGCTGGGGTCACCTGTCCTGGCTGTGTCTCCTCCCACCTTCCCATGCACCCCCAGCCCCCTCACCAGTGTGGCAGCACAAAAAGCAGGAAAGGCCTTGGCTTTGTGCATGCCCTGCTCAGTGATAACAAAAACATCTCTGTATTATCAGCTCTGTGTTCAGCACAAATTGAAAACACAGCCCCATACACCCACTGGGAAGAAATTCAAATACCCCAGCTGAAAGCAGCACAGATATTCACCTCCCAAAAAGGGGGAGGTGGCTGCAAAGATGTCAAAGAGCCCAAGGTTGAATGACAGGTAAAAACTGAGGTGCAGAAAGAAGGATTGGAGAAAGTGGGAAAAAGAGAAGAGTAGATTTAAATGCGAAAATAGAGCAGACAAAATTAGAAAGGTGGTGGCAGGAGAGAAGAACTGTGGTGAAGAGAAACAAGAAGCAGCAAAACACTGGAGGGTAATGACATCATCATATTCCTCTTCTGCTGCACCCTCCATGGTACCTGCGTTTCAGAGAAAATTTACAGTAATTTCACAACTCCTGCCAGACTTTACCCAGTCCCTGGAGAGCTAGGGGCCAAAATAGCATCCTCTGCACTCAACAATAGGGTAAAGGAAAATAGAGGACACCACATGGCACAGAACCATGGATTACAGTAGGGCTGATGTAACTGCAATGGAAGAGGAAGGGATATAATTTATCACATCCCTCATACATCTGACTAGACTGCTGTTGTAATGTCACAGTAGAAATACAAAGCTGCACACTCATTTCCAGATGACTGCAATGCCCAAAATATCCAATGACAATTATGACATTGAGACAGAAGGAAATCATCCTTACCCTGGGAAGTTTGTACTATATAGACAGGAATAGTTACACTGATCTTATATTTTTCACTCTTTGTAAAGACATTTGCAGTGATGGTTTATAATCCTAAAGCACACACTGTTCAGTCTACCTTGCAACTCCACAGTTTGTGGTCACATAAAAGATAATTCATCTTTATTGTCTCCGTTTCTCCCTTCCACTCTGGCCTTTTTCTGCCTAGATTATCCAGGCAGAAAACATTTTGGCATAGACACTGTATCATATTGTGCTTCTGTATTATAGGCCAACCCACCACATTGTATTAACATCTTTCCTTCAGTAACATTATATACAAAACCAGACCTTGAAAAAAACCACTTATATCCATGGACTCTAGAGGACCCAAAATAGATGAAAGAGACAAGTGTTATTAACAAACTTGTGAAAATGTGCATACCACTGCAAATCTAGGTATTCACATTTCTCTCCAGTTAAACAGCACTAATAACATGTACAAGTCTTCTCACACATTGCATAGCGTTCTCAAGCACTGTTTTTATAGACCTCCTAATCAGGAAGTAGGAAAACTTTTGGTTTAGTCTACCAACTTTCATAATATTAAGCTCTCTTTAAAAAAAAAAACCACAAAAAACCATGAATTTAATATCCTTCTTTGCCATTAATTGGGGCTTTCTATTACACACATTCAGGAAAGTATGGACGATACAATAAAATTATTCTACAATACCCAACAGATAAGCAGCCAAAAGTGTAGATGGCCATAGGATCATCATCAATGTATATATATTATTTCAATTAATAAACCAATATACTACAGAAATATGCAGAAGCTACACAACAGGGCACAAACTCAAATAACATCTGTTATGGAACAGACAATTAATGTTTAAAAATGACATATATACAAAGTGAGGATTAGGGTTGGAAGCCCCAGGTGCTCCATGGAAAGATGCAGCAAATATTTGTGTCTACAAGTGGCTGAAGCACATCCATGAAAGACAACCTAAAATTAAGACAGGAATCTCATTACCAGGATTATGCAGACAATAGCATCCAGGATTACTATTTGCTGGCTGTATTCTGCATTTAATCTATCAAGTCACACTTAATACTGCAGGTAATACATTTAAGAACAATTTAAATTAATCACAACAGGAGATTAATTGTAAAAAAAAAAAAAAATCCATTTTGCTTTTAATTCACCATATCATTGAGAGAACTGCAAAAAAGAGCCACTTTCACTTCCTGCTCTATAAAACACAATCCTACTCTGAACACTGCAAATGTCTGACAGCTGCCCAAAGCTAGACATATTTCATTCATCCAGTTTCTAAATCCACATGGCTGGTCCCCAGAGTAACTTGTGCTAGGCAAAGAGCCCTGCAGGAAAGGAAGGTAGGGCAGGGCAGACGTTGCCTGCCATTGGCTCTCCTGTGCCCAGTCCCAGGGCACGGGAGGACACATGTCCCTGAACTGGAGCAACAGCTGTCTGCATACAAGGAACATTTTGGACCCCATTAAACAGTGCTGCTGCATCAGTGTGGGAAGACTGTCACAACCATAAGGCCTTCCCAAGCTGATGCACTGAGAGGACTCATCCTGCTTCTTCACCCAGCCCAATAGTCTTCAAATTTGAAGAATGAAATGATCTTCACTCAACAAAATACAGAAAACAGGCTATTGATTTCCTGTGAACTCTCAAAGTGTTATAATAAGCATTTATAGATGGCTCTTGAATGTCTCGACCATTTAAGCAGACAGTCATTTCATCAGCAAAGTAATAACTGGAGCTGGCTCCAAAAACAGAGGAAAGGCAAAAAGGAGCTTTAGGGCACAATGTCACTTTTCTTATTCTAATATAAATCTTAACGCATATATCACTGACTGCTACTCGACTTAAAAAACTGTAAGGCATGTAAGTACAAATCCTGCAAAAATAAACACCATGGTAATACTTTAAATCCTTACGACTTTTTCTGGAGTATCTCTTTCATTGCTAACAGGCTACAAAAAAAATGCATTAACCTTAAGTATCATCTTTCCCCTTCAGACTTGGTAAGGGTTTAAGTAATGCAAAATTCACTTACATGCATAGCAGTAAAAGGACATAATATCTTAAAAGGGAAGAGCTAGTGCAGCACTGTTTATTACAGCCACCTAGTTTACTGCATATATTCCATCTCCAGCCAGCAGTCAAATCTGGTACTTCTAACATTACTCTTCCAAGAGTATTTCTATTGGATTGTTATGACAATACTGGTATGACAGTGAAAGTGTTTTCTACACAAACATATGTTAGAGTTATATGGTAGAAAATATATATGTATTTATACATGTTTATCTGCATATATAAATTAAACACTTGAGATCTTGATTTTCACAATATACTTTTGTGTCTTTACCACACATCTGTATGTATACATACATATTGTATTCCTGTTAGGAAAAAAGTTTCCTTTTCACATAACAAAGGACTTCAAGATTTAACTACAGGCAACGCATCAGAAATGAGAACAGCTCACAGAGGCACATAACAAACATGCAATGCATACATCTCCTAACAAAAGAGTAATTAAAAACTTTTACATCAAGAAAATCCCTGACAAAGTTTGAATACAAAATCTCATTGACAATAATCTGAAGTGTGTTAAATTTCCTCGAGCAATACACTGGTTATAGTTAAAAAATGCTTACAGCAACAAGGATGTCAACTTTTTAGAGAGTAATCACACAAACTGTTGCTTCAATTTGTTTTCTTACTTTACGGAGAAGAAAAATTAGGTTGTTACAAAATGAAGCAATAACAAAGTAGCATATTCCTTGCTGTTAAGCTACTGCAAAGTTAAATTACAAAGTCACCAGTTCTAGTTTCACTACTGTCATGTTTACTTGTGATGCTTGCATAGATCATCACAGCTCTTTCTGGAGGCAAAATAGCTGAATAGCTGCTGGTGCATCACTTCAGTTCCAGTGGGTGGTGGTATTACCTGTATCCACCACCAAAAATATAGTAAATTTTATGGTATTTTTCCAGATATAATTTATGCTGCTTACAAATGAGAATAGCCTAATACATGGAGTAGAAAACATCAGCCTCTCCTCTCTCAGAAGCCAACTCATCTGGATATGGTAAACATGTGATTCAGATGAGGATATTTACCTTCTACATTTCATTATTACTAACATCGATTTCAGTCACTCCTTCGTGGGATGCTGTTGCAAAGGTTATAAAAACGTAGATAAATTACTTAAGGTGATCCTCTGTAAAATAAGGCAGAAGGCATAAATCAGCTTAGAGCATCTTTAAAACACTTTTGGTTGGTAACTTGGGGCAGTGAGGGAATATGGAACAGCTCAAGAATAACACGCCTTCACATCCTGAGTCCTCCCTGTCCAGACTTAACTTTCACAATACAAAAATGCCATTTTCCAAGTCCGCCTAAAGGAAAACAAGTTCAAAAACAGCTCCTGGAATATGAAAAAACAACTGGCTCTTGACTAAAATAGATACCAAGTCACCTGTTTTAGTCAACAGCAAAACTTCAAACCAACTGTTATGCATCAGCTGTAATTAAACCTCCCAAATACTCTTCTGTCTGAATATAGAATCACAAATAATAAAGAATGTGTCTTTGCTGTACCCACTGCCACATAAAGTTGGCAACTGAATAAATGCTCACATTTGAGGGTATCTACTCAGAAAGTAACACAGTTTAACACCACATGCTTTAAAAGGGAACAACCTAAATTTTACTTGGGCTTATACAGTAGAAAAAACCTCTTCAAGGATAAGTGAAGAGGGAAGAATGAAGACTAATACCAAAATAGCTCCTGTTCCTAACACCTTTCTGATCCTGGCTGAGACAATCTACTCGTACCTCGGACGCATGGTGGCAGCCAGCCAGCCAGATGACTGGTGACTTAATATACAAGTTCATGTGGGCTCTGGAGTCTGACACAGACAAGGGCATTAACTCTGAAGTCTCACCAGTCAGCCTTAATATTCAAAACTCATCAAATGACTCATGCCTACATTATGAGACTTTTTTTTAATACTTTATGCTTGCTTTCTTTTGTTCTGAACAGCTTTCACTGTAGAATGTTTTCATTAAATATGCATGCTTTTTATAGGAAAAGTTGTGATCAATTGATGCGTAGGTCAAGTATGAAAAAACTCAAATGAGTATGACGCTATGATAAATACTGTAATAGTCTCAGAATCACAGATTAAAAGATTGGCATATATATATATCATGTTTCTTTCTACTGCTGAAGGCAGTTCTCACAATAAACAAGGCTTTGGGCCAAAATTCAGCCTTTGAGAACAATAAATATGTACAAAATACATGTATGTGCAAGCAAAGGATATATTGAAATCTACCAGGCTGAATAGCTTCAGTTTCATTTTGAAAGCCACTTAAAATAAAAGCCAGTAGATGAAACAAAGAATCCACCCAAACATGAAGGCTCCAGCATCTTTGTTGAAAGAACAATAGCATAATACTCATCCCTCTACCTTGTTGCAAGAGAACCATAGATAGTTATTGCTGTGATCATATTAAAGAATACTTCACAAAATTATTCTTTAAATGGATCAATATTTACAGATTTATCTTCATATGCTAATAGTTACAAATGCTCTAATTCAATTGCTCGGCAGAAAACATTCCAATAAAAGAAATATTTCTATTAGCATAACAAAAGGCAACCAGTAAAATCGCTCTCATGCATAGGCTCAAAATTTTAAATGAAAGCAATATTCTCATATAAATACGCTCTATTTTTGAACTGAACCCACTCCAATAATATGTTTTGTAATCTGATGGCTCTCCCACCGGAGTATACATGACATTAACAAAAGCAAGATCAAATTAAACAGATGACATGATTAACAGTATTCATTTCATGCATGACTGTTTTACCGGAGAGATAAAGACCTGAAAGTAATTACCACCAAGTAAAACTCCTTCACTGACCTCTCCGCTCCCAGCTAGCAGTCCTTAAGTACTGATGCTTTGCAACAAAGAGCAGTGCCTTTCATCTGTGGGCTTTCTTTTACGCTACAAGCTGAGCACCTCTCCCGCTGCATGCACGCAGTACCTCTGTATCTATGTCTGTAATGCAGCATAAAGATTACTGGGGAAACCTATCAAACCGGCAGGCAGCAACCCCGGCCGCCAATAAGCGGGAGGCACATGCAGAATCCAGCACATGCTCGCTGAGGCTCGCAGGCTGGCACCGCCGCTGAGCAGGCTGCTAATCTAATTATAGCCCTTCGCCGAGCACAGGGCTGCCGAGGCACCCGCGGAAACACACAGCCCGGCCGATCACACCTTGCAGCCCGCAGCATCAACGTCTGGGACTGCTGTTTGTCTGGGTGCGTCACCATAAAATCCCTGGCTGGGGTTTTGTGGTGGTGTTGTTGTTTTGCTGAGTGATTCACCTATGAGGGGGCTTGTCTCCATCTCTGAAAGGCGGGATCTATTTAGGTGTGCCCTTTGAGAAGCCGACCACTTGTAGTTTGCCAGGTCTGTTTTAAGGAGACAATAAAACGAAGCTGTTTGTTCAGCCAGCAGGAATTCTTGTTTTGAATGTACACATTGCCAGCACCACGCAGAGCAGATCTCAGCTTTTGTGCATTACTGCACAGGCTACAACGTGGACCTCAGATCAGCGAGGCACCACATACATGCTTTCCGTGCACAGCAGCCCTACAGAAGTCAACAGGACCCCTTCTGTCCTTTACATTTACCCGTGGGCAGACACCCAGATGATCAGAGGGCTTCTGTGTGCCTTGGCACATAAAGTCCTAACTAAGCTTTCACGAGGCTAGGGTGCAAATGCCAAGGAAATTTTTGCCATTATACAAAACAACTTAAGTTGTTTGGGAAATACTTATCATGAGCAAAGACTACTCAGATGTATGGGGAACTAACACAACCAAGTCCTACATGCTTACTTATGCTTATTTTATAAATAAGTCCACAAAATAAAGGAATGTTATGATCCAAGAGAACACTGTGTATTCGAAAGACACTGGGAACTTTTACAACATCAGGTAAATAATCATGAAAAAAAGATACAGACGCTTGTTTAGTCTTCCTTGGTAGTACACTTCAATTAATCCTCACTCTGTGTAGCACAAACAGAAAAAACACTCTTCAGATGTTTCCTGTTCCCACATAGTTCATATAATCACCTAAGCTCTGCACTGACCAAAAAGTGTTCAAACATTAGTGACAAGATGGAAATACACAGCCTGACTATCAGAAAAACCAGTTGTGGTGCCAGCTCTCTCTTGTGAGACACAGTACATTTTTCATGACTGATATTACAAAAATATCATAATGCTACAGCATTATGCATATACAAACTACAATGCATTTTTAAGATGTTTCACTAAGTTACACATAAACCATATCCATAAACATTACACTAGCAAGATCTTGAACCCTACTGCAATAATGAATTCCACTGTGCCCACACTGGCATTTTTCCTAACTCTTTACTCTTATCACCAGCACCATACAATATCAGGCACAGTCCAAGAGCATGATATTAAAGGCTGTCTATAAACACTTTCTAGCTATCACACTTAATTCAGTACAAAAATTATATTTGGTACTATATAAAATTTTACTAATAGAAAAAGATCCCAATGTGGTAACAGTGCAAGACCATATTTACTGGCAATATGTAAATGGCTATGTCACAGCTTTCTTAATCTGCCAGTGAAAATTGCTCATAAAGAGTTGCTCTGTGCTAGAAGTAGACTTCATTGCTGTAAGAATAATATTCTCAAAGCTATATATGGCTAGAAATAAAAAAGAAATGCAGGAATAGTGACATTTTACTCTTTGATTCAATGTTCAGTCAACATTAAGTTTTGTGTTTCAATAAAAGAAGGTTGTTTTATTAAGTCTTTATTTTTAGATTACATCATCTAAGAAGCTCATCAATTTTTATAAACTGTGCTTCTTTAAAATACCATGGAATATTCCAAGTTTCTCAGCCATACTGCTTGAAACCAGGAAACTACGTAGTTAATGAAAAAAGGCAGGAGAGGCAGTTATACAGGGGTTAAAAACCTAATTGGAAGAGTTCAAGAGGCATGTGAAAAAGATACACAATGATTTGATGATCAGATCCAAAATGTTATTTTTTTTCTAACGACATTTTGCCAAAGGTAACAACAGGGGAGTAAGATCAATAAAAGTCTTTACCCTAGTCCTCTGATTATTTGGAACGCTAAGAAAAAGATGCACAAACACAAAGAAAAAATAAAGTCAAAGAGACTCAAACCATTCTTTTAATCTAATCCCCATTCACAAACCACCTAGGCACATATGACACTTGAAAAAACAACCAAAAAATCCAAAACAGGAATTAACCAGGCTTCAGCTGATAAAGGACTCTCAGTTTTGGTTCCCTCCCATGCAAGCTGCTAAGCCTATATGTGTGTCCCCCCTCTGCCCAGCAGCTCCCCAAGCCCTCGCTGCTTCACCCTGTTCAGCTCCAGCACGGCTCCCTGGCAACCAGCCTCTGCCTCCTCCCACAGAGCTGCTGGCTCCAAGGGCATTCACCCACAGCCCCAGTAAGGGCTGTCCTGGCAGCACACTCTCAACATACCATTGCAGCAGGGTGTTTATTCCAGGAGTTGCTTCCTTTTTTAAAACATCATGGTAGCATTGGTAGTTGAAGGACCCACAAACAGCTGCAAAGGTGCATTTCAAGAAATGCCTACTTGTCTCTACAGCAGAATCAATATTCACTAAACCTCTGTGCTTAGCTTTGCAGATCAGCCAGAAGAGTGACGATGTCTATGGCAATTTTTACACTCGCTTTTAACCATCGTGACAATATCCTGGGTCAGGAAGACATGGGGAACTGCACAGTGGGGCTAACATTTAGAGTCAGTGGTCACTCACAAGAACCCACATTTGGCAATGGCAGATGGCTAAAACTCCAACTGAGGACGATGCAGAGCTCCACCAGCCTGCCCTGCCACCCGTGGTGATGGCACACGAGCACCTGGACCATGCACTGGACCTGTGACAGGATAGAGCCATCTATAGATGCGCCAGCAAGAGAAGCCAAGAGAGGTTTCATAAGGACACAGTCACAAGAGACTCATCAGATCCCAGAGAACACAGGTTTCATGAGGACACAGTCACAAGAGACTCCAGCAAGTCTCTGTTGGAAATGAAGAAATTGTGAAAGGTACACAAGTTGGCCAATATTCGGCAGACTTTCATCGAAAGCAAAAGCCTGTCCCTGGCACAAGCTACCCGCCTGTGCGAAGCTTCAAGTTCCTGCTCCTCCGCATGGAAACAGAAGGTCTCTACAACATTTTTAGCAATTATAAGCAAGTTAGGCTTTCTCTAGCTCAGCTCCTTGACAGAAGAATTTCAATTAAAATTTTCCAAAACCATATGGTCGGAGGCAGATGCCCATCACAGAGGGGAGGAGAGAGAAAAACCTATGAGGGTATGATGAATTCATCATATGACACTAAAACCTGCTTCCTACAATGAAAACTGTCTAGCTAGCACATTAATGAATTTTACACTTCATTTAGGCATATCTAAGTGAATTAACAAACAGATTACTATTTTGGAACAAATAACTTTTTTCTATATTATTATCACTCGTACAAGTATTTCCATATCCGATTACTTTAATAGAAGAATATCTTAAAAATTTCTGATGCATCTTGCAACTGAACAGGTTTTACTCTGGCTACCACTTAAACTTTGGCTTAAAAATGTATCAAATATTGCTTGCAAACTGCTACCTCAGTTACTTAATTAGATTTTGCAAAGTATAGTAAGCATATGGAATGAAAATGAGTTGAGCAAAATGGCTGGTGAATCAACATGCTGCATTTCTAAAGGCAATAGTGTGTATATTTCCAAGCTGTAGCCTTGAGAGCTTGAACAGAACCAATTACTCTAATGAATATTTTACTTGGCTTGATGCATTCATTAGACTTTTAGAAGTAAGTTAAACCATCCCATGGTTATGTTTACATAACAACAAAATCTTAAGATTTTTGGATGGTACTTCTGACATTCACACAATTCAAAAGATAAGGGGACAATTTTTTCTTTCACTAATTTTTCTACATTCCAGTTTTCCTTCCCAAATAAATTTATCTAGCATTATTTTCTTTTTCTTTTGAAAATAACCTTTGATTTCACAATAGCTATTTGCTGAGCTCTTTCCTTTCCTAGCAAGTATATGGGAAGTCTGCCAGTTGGTGGCAAACTCATCATTCATCATCATCATTTATGGAGGAAAATAAAACATGGTCCTAGTGTTTGCTGCATAAACTTTTCTCTGGAAGTCACAAATGCCTCGAGGTTGGCAATCAGCATGAACAAACTTATTTTCATTTTGTGTAGCATAGGGACATTTTTTGGATTGCCCCAGCTGTGATTGGTAAGCAAGCAGTTACCTGTCCACATGTTTGCATTTGTCAATGCTCTCGATCAATTTTGAAGTTGGACAGATAACCTGGAACGTCAAGATTTTTTTTTTTTCAAATATGCTCATTATATCCATAAAGGCTCCAGATATAACTCCTCTGTAAGCTTAATAACAGCCAGAGATGTCTCTATATTAATGCCAGAGACTCGCTGCAGAATGGCACAAAGATTGATCCTCACAAATTATTTGCTATAGCATTCTTACCCACTTTTATCTCAGAATCATAGTAAAACCAAACAAAAGAAACCCCCACGCCCACATTCCAAGGTACATTACCATTCCTCGCCTCCACAGACCTACATGCCAGCAGTACCTTCACTGCAGCCCTAACTGACTGAAATGATGACACCAGTCCATCACTGCCACCTCAGAGAGCCAGGGGAGGAGCAGTTCAGCTGTCAGTGAGATGTGTTTCATCCTATTGTGATGCATGTGGCATAAAAGGATCTGAAGTGAAGCCTGCAAGACGC
Source organism: Hypocryptadius cinnamomeus (assembly GCA_013400635.1). Taxonomy (NCBI): domain Eukaryota; kingdom Metazoa; phylum Chordata; class Aves; order Passeriformes; family Zosteropidae; genus Hypocryptadius; species Hypocryptadius cinnamomeus. The sequence goes on from VYZP01033844.1 coordinate 116,127, forward strand.
TTGCTATGCTGACCACTTGCACTTCAGACACAAAAAAAGGGGAATAACAACACAGTATTACTCCATTCTTAAGAACACACAAGTCCCAAACAAAAAGTCACGTAAAAAACTTCACATCACCCTGAAACACGCCACCCAACACATCTCCATACCAATGTAAACTTTTCATTCCTCCTCAAGTTCCATCCATTTTTCCTCCAGTACAAGGTTTTCTTCAAATCTATACCATCTTTCAGCAGTCACCTCAAACCACACCAATATGCTTTGTGCCCTCTTGTATTTCCACCTTACTTATTCTTCCTTCCACTTCCTTTCTTCACAGCTACCAGCAGAGATGCAGTATGAACTGTCCATTTCAAAAGGAGTAACACCTGTCAGCACAACCAAGGCCTTCTCAAGACCAAAACATGTGTCCCTTGTAGCCACCGTTTCACAGCCTCTGGCTGACCAGCCGGATGACCACAAAAGTTGGTGAACCACAGAAAGGAACCACACTGTTTACAATAAGCACAGAAATAGCTTTAAACAGTGCATCCAGAACATGGACCCCATATGATGTATGATTGACTCACACAGAACCAATGATCATGACCCTAGAGATTCAAAGATTGGAAAATATATTATAGAAAAAACAGCCTGTGCTTCTAAATGGTTAAGTGAGAAAGACGCATTTGCAGACCAGAACAAACAGGTTTTAAAAAGAGAGCACAATTAAAAAAAACCCAAAAAAACCCAAAAATAAACAAAAAACCCTAAACCAAAACAAAAACACCCCCCATGACTGATGCAAGATGTTGAAGTCCTAACACAAGGTGTAACGGTAGCAAAAGTTAACTGCTTAAAAACAAGGACACAGGAGGTTAAAACTACACTGGAGCAAGCCACAAAAGGACTTCATAAGTGGAGACACAATTTTATAGTTGTTGGTGGAAAATAAGGACCCTGAGAGCATCACTCATTCCTGAAAGCTTATAGACAAATACTGATTTCCCTAGTGGAAAATCAGAAAAAAGAGCTTGCAATATAATAAGTAAACTTCCAGCACCTCCACATCATTAATCTTCATCACCCTGGTGGCATTTTCTTAGCATGCTCACTATGATCACCTTGCTGAAATGGGTGACACAACCTGAAGCTGAATATATCCATCTGAGATATGACTGGCCTGGGAAAACTTTAAATACAAGTCTTCCATTGGAGGACAAGTGTAATTTTTCAAAAATGCTATGCTGCAAAGAGTGCAAAGGCTGAAAGATGAAGTACAGCACTCCTCCCTTTGAAGAAAAAACTCTGTCAGACCTGCTCACTTCTGTAATTAAGAATGTTATTTCCAATTCTGAGTAGAAAGAGCAGCTCCAAGGTCTTCTTTGATCTTCTGTGATGACAATGAAGACCCATCAAGCTCTCTAAACCCCATTGTTTTTTAATTCTTCAAAGACTGTTTTTCACTCTCTTACAGCTCTCTATTCAAGGAGGTGTTTACATTGAGCTGCAAGATGCAACTAGAAAGCAAGTTAAGGTGCGACTGTTGGAACATGAAGTGGTTCTTTGCAGACACTAATGCATACAGGCATTTGCACAAAACCCTCCTTGCTGCCAGCAGCTCTCTGGGAGCTCAGAGATTGCAAACCTTTGAGACTTCAAGTCTCCAGTCCACACCCATAATTCAGGGTTTCAGAGCAACTCTAAGATCTTATTACTTTACACCAGAATTGAAGATATTTAGCACAATGAGTCCCAGAAGAAAACTATGCAATGGCTTTGGTTGCCTCAGAAATCAAGGCTAACGAGTTTGAAGACAGCCTATTAAATATCAAGCCCTTTTAGCCAAAAGTAAAATAAATTTAGATTTTAATCTTAGAAAGATTATAATTAAATTTCTAGAAATTGTGTCCATATAAAACCAGCAACTGTGCCTCGCCATACTGGAACCCAGTCTCATAGTCTTCTTACAAGAAGCCAGAAGCATTTTGCTGGCACAGATGAAAAGCCTCTCCAGGAAGAGAGATTTAATTATTTAATAGAGCAAGCCAAAAGCTCTTTCATGAAAGAGTCATCAGGACTCTTATTCCATATAATGTTGCTAAAGAAGAGCATACTTTCATCTTGGTCAGCTTGTACACCTAACAAGTTAAATTTTGCTGAGCTGATAAGATCCTCTTACCCTTCTTCCAAGAACTGCTTGATGCTTTTGTCCAGTCCTCTAATGCAAAACGAGCACACAAGTCACATAAGAAGGGCTATAAAAACTTAGCATAAATGGAGACAAATGAGTGGCCATTCCTCAAGCCGAGTGGCTCCCACCCCTTCCTTTCCATCCTTCTCTGAACATTTGACACTTCCCTCCCTGCATGGTGCTCCAGCTAAGGTGAAGGGGAGAGTGATGATCCTTCCAAAACTAGCATAAGCACTGAGAAGTGCTCTGAAGAAGACAAGGAAACATGCACTAGAGGAATTCTACCACATCCCAGGGACAAATTACTTACTGTTCTGCCTTTCTTGGGTAAAGCAGCAGGCCTTTTCTTCATCCTACTTTCCTAGTCCTGGGAGGAAAAGAAAAGTGCCCAATTTCCCAGAGGCACATGCCTGCATGGCACACTAGCCTCACATAAGCCACCACTTGTAATACTACTGGTGTCAATTACCAGAATTTCTTCAGATGGCAATTCTTATGACGCACCCGAATCGGATGGAACCTTTCAGACCTTTGTCCCAGATGTAACTCCACAGCACTTCCAGAACAAGTTTCTAAAAGCACAAGCATTAGAATTTTCAGTTTTAAATTAAGCAAATTGGAAATATGTAACAGCCTTCATCTCACAGGCACTGTAATTTAACACTGCTTGCACACATATCACGTTAGTGGGCATTTATTATTTTGTCAAGAATTTATATCAACATAAGATTAGGAAAAATCAAGGTAACAGTTACAGGCCTGAACCTAGTCTTCATTGTAAACTCAAATACAGCTTGTGAGCACCAACATACAGCAAGTATAACTCAACTTTTCTAATAATGTACCCAGTGAAGCTCAGTGCATTTTTGAGATCATTGATTTCCCACTACATCAAGTGGACGACTCTCAGCAGTGAGTCTTAAAGTCCTAAACATATCAGAGGTAGGATGGGAAATCAGTAATCCCATACAACATAACCTTAATAGCATTACAGGAACCCTTTTTGTCCCTATAGAAAGTAGGCACAAACAGGGGAAAGTAAGATCAAAAGGTGAGCACTCAAAACTAAGTGAAATCAGAATTGGACATTTCAGTCAGTCTCAAATATTTATCTCCTGAATGTTCTACAACAATGCAGTCTTTACTGACATGAGCCAAGAAAGTCTCTTCTTGCCTGAATCAGAATTTATAGAAGAAGCTGCTCCAAAAGTAATCCTCAAATGAAACAGACACTGATATTTTCCAAGAAAATTCCAGTAGTCTGTAGTCAACACATAAGCAGCATAACCACGATAAAAGGGCTGCTAGAAAAATGGAACATTAGCAAGTTTCAGAGTTACCTGAACTCTGAAGTGTTTAACACAGACTTCACTGTAGGCATTATTTGTATTCTATAACAGAAACTGCATAAGTATGAAAAATTGCAGAACTTGAAAAATGTCATAATTTCTATACTCAGCTGGACTGCTGCTGGCAATCCCACCATATCCCACTCACTAGCATGAATATTCCTATTTGCAAGGACCGAGTGGAAGCAACATGGATAACCCCACACTGAGTTCTCATGTTGATCAGTTCAGTACATGGGCTGCAGCATCTGCACAGCTAACTTGCAAAAATCTAATCATTTATTATCTAATTTACAGTATTCAAGCTGTTCAGAGTACATACAACTTCCCCATTTATATAATTCCATATCTGTTTCATTTAAAACAAACTGAAACAGTTTTGACATATTGATGTTGAGAAGAATTTAGAAGGCTCACTTTCTCTTGAGATACTCCACATATAATAAACTCTTGTGGTAAACTAGTACACTACATCAGGTAAAAGCAGCTTCTTTTGCATCACATCAACAAAATGAGACTAAAAACCAACCAAATTAGATGTACTATTTCTTTTTTAAAATCCTACACTCTATGTTAGAGCAAAAAACTATTTCAGGAGTCTGTATTCATTCAGAACTTGGGATTTAAATTGACTTTCACAGACAGTAAGAGTGCATAAAGGAAAAGTCTAAAAATGATCTATCATGTTTTGCAGTATTCACATAATTTTTTTGGGTCTCTGTATACTTATTATTTCAATTCCCAAAACCAGTGGAAGAACAAATTTGGAGTAAAACCAGAGACTCCTTAAAGTCTTCTCAATTATATCATATATTAGAACATCTCATGTCTCCCAACCCATGACACTCCTCCAAGCCTTACTGCAGCTGAGTCTGAGTTAATGTTTGGCAGAACTTACAGGTAACTTCCTCAAGTAAATAAAAATACAAAACAAACTAACTGGGGATAAATTATCTGGCCTGGATATTGAAAAAATAAACTCTAAAATCTGTAGAAGCCGCTGGTGGTGAAGGAGATGCATGTCTGCACTTGAGAAGTACATTATGTCAGAAAAAGCCTAAACACAACAAAACCAAAGGAAATCAAAAAAGCATGTGTCAAAGAAGAAAAAGGCAACAAAAATACACATAAAAGGTATTAATAGGCAGAGAACTCCAGAAAACAAAGGATACCTCCCAGGTGGCAATATATCTTCACTCGCCTCATCAACTTGCAAAGCCTGCTGCAGGCAGATCTACACAACTTGTGAGGAAAACAGTAGAGTTGTCATCGTTGTATAGATTATTTGCATCTCACTATTACAAAGCTCAGGGGAACTTATCAATAACTACATTGAAAACAAAATTATCCAGGCAAGATCCTTCCCAGCAGCAACACAAGCAGCAGCTCATACTTGCCAACTGTATTTCTTGTAGTGTAGACAAAACTTTTTTTACAGACAGACAGATTTAATTTACATAGTCTTCCAGGCAATCAGATGGAAAAAGAGTATTGATTTCTTGCCTGAACCCCAGCAATTCAGCACTTTGACAGGATTAGCTAGAAGGGCTGACCCCCCCACTGTGGTTAAATACCACGCTCTGTGGCACACA